>JBAJNP010003158.1:0-41696 GCA_036877545.1 Yasuhikotakia modesta | reverse complement strand
TCTCTTGCTTTCTCTCTTTTTGTTTTAAAGGACAAATGGAGAATGCGGCCAAACAGCAGAACAACCAAATTACATTGCCTCTTTCTTTTTCATTTTTTCTTTCTTTCTTCCTGTCTCTCTTTCTCTCTCTCTCTTTCTCTAGCTTTCCACCCCCAGCCTCTCTGTCTGAAAATGAAGCTCTTTGAATTCATCTCTGATGTAAGGAACCCTGTGAGATGTGGACAGGCTCACCAGGAGAGCCTTGATTTGATGCAACGAGCTCTTTGCTTTCAAGATGTCACTTCCTCTCTCTCTCTCTCTTCTCATAACATTTCACCCACTTGTTTCCTCTTGTCTCTGCCGGTGATGTATGCGCAGTCACTGGTGTGCCACATGTGCAAACATTCATTCAATATTATATTTGCACAATTATGACATGGACCTCACAGGCTTCCTAAAGGATGCATTCACCAAAAAATGAAAAATCTGTCATCGTTTACTTAACCACCCTCAGGTTGTTCCAAACTTATTTGACTTTCTTTATTCTGTAGAATACAAATGATGAGTTTTTTTAAGTTTATCCTGACCACTTTCTGTCATTTTGTTGAGTTGAGTCAATACTGATATAATGAGTAAATGTGAAGCAGTTCTGAAGTATTCTTGAACCCAAATCTAGCCATGCAGCCCACAGGATGCTACGATAAATACATTCATACAAGGCAGTTTGAGTTTGGGTGTCAGATTAAACATACTGGAATGTTCTTTAGGAACAGTTTGAGGTAAATCTATTTATACCAATTTTTCTTAGTTGGAAAATATGAACCAGAAAAATACAGCCAAGAATAAAACTCAGATTGTAGCTAATGTACAAAACAACATGTTTTGACAGCAAAACAAAGACCTGTCAGACAGAGAGATGGGCTGCGTGCCAACACAGCAACTGTTGTTGAGAGAAACGGGAATATAAATGGATAGCTTTCTCCAGGTGCGGAAAATCTTCCTGGGAATGTGTATCCAGATTCAGTAACCCTGGTTGGCTGCCGCTGTCCAGGTGCTGAAACAGCTGCTATCTGTGGTGCTGAAGGTTTTGAGGTGAAGCAATTGTGGAAACTAGCGTTACCTTCAGACTGTTACAACAGCCAGACTCACAGCAAATGCAGCAGGCGTCCTTCTCAGGTTTAATGTGTAATAATGTGAAATTCTCAACATCCTCAGGGTATGACAACATGAGTCGTTCTGCGAGGTTAGAGGAACATTTAATGCAAAAGGTTTGGGGGGAATCTTTTAAACTCACTTGCTTGTCATACCGCATGAGATGGGATGTTTGCAGTGACCCTGTAACCACCTTTAAAAACGCAGCATCTAGCAGACGCAGACGTAGCCATTTTCCTGTAGAACATTTTTCTTTTAAAGAGTTTCCTGCTAACCGTCGGGCTCTGAGTGAGTTGAGGCTCTGCCAGTAACCGTTTCAACATATTTCTATATTTAATGCCCTATTTTACTCTCATAGACAGCTGACATCATCTCACGTCACAGGTGAGGGGTGAGAAAAGCGGTAAATTTAGAGCAAGAGTGAAAAGTATGAGCGTAAAAGCTACATACTGTCATGAATGCAGGAGTAACATTTTAGCCAGAGCTGCATTCAGGAGCTCAACGAATCTGTTTCTTTGTTTATTTCTCTCAATCACAAACGTCTGATTGCATTTCATCAATGAATCATCCATCAGTGATGTTCTGAGCTTGACAATGACAAATATTTTAAGAAAATATGACAAATTTTTGTATTGAAATATCCTGAGATGGAATCTAATACAATAGGCACAAACAATATTGAATAAAATGCCTCACAGTTAGTTTAACACTTTGAATTTGATTCATTTTAATGTGGGCAATGCATCATATTTTTCAACCTTTTTTTAACTTATTTTGTTTTAAAGTTACTTTCAAGTAAGGGCTCTCAGTGAATTAAAACAGGAAAGATTATTTAAAAGTTATTATTTTTTGTTAAAGTTATTATTCCACAGAAAAACAACCACATAAGGGATATGAACAACATAAGGGCTGAGTAAATAATAACAGAATTTTTACAAATATATTCACAGACAATGTAATCAGACTTTATTTGAATTTGTTTTAAGAGAGCTTAGAGCATTAAGATCTAAACAAAATTAAAGGGTACTTGGACAAATATAGGATAGTGCACTTTTGACAAAACACTGAATAGCACACATCAGTAGCACACAACACTGTGTAGGTAGACTATATAGGCTACATAAAATACAGCTTAAATTCTCCTGTACCTTGGAGAGCTAAACTACAATAACAGATGATATTTGTGTCATAACAAACTTTGTACCTTTTGTTTGGATTTTAGAACTGTGTGTGTGTGTGTGTGTGTGTGTGTGTGTGTGTATGTGTGTGTGTGCGTGTGTGTGTGTGTATGTGTTTATGCTACAGCTTGTGTTGTACTTTGAGTGCCACCTTCCATATTCTCCATTCACTATAAATGTAATTAAGAACTTTTGACCCAGCTAAGCTGATGGCTACACAGAAAATAAATCCCTCTGGATTACACACTGGGTTTTGGCACAGCTAGAGAGAAAGAGTTTGTGTCCAACTGTGAAGAACTCTCCTCTCAAAATGCAATGTAAGCTGTTTAGCAGAATTAAGTGGAACAAGGACTTTGGTAAGACAAACTAGAACAAGTGGTGGAGTAGCTTTAAGATTTACTAAAGGTCCTGACATTACTGTTGCTCACAGCTCATAACTGTTAATGCTAAACTCCTCAGGTTATGAAACAAGCAAAATCCAATGACTGCACTGAGGAATGGACTCAACCAACAGAGCATAGACACGTGGATTGACTCTTTTGATTTTGGCATGTAAGCGATGACCTAGCAACCACTGAGAGTACACTAGCAACCACATAGCAACATGCTAAGACATGGCCAAGCATTTTAGAAAAGCAATTGTCCTACAAATTTGTGTAGTGTTTTTGTTATTGTGCTTATTTAAACTGTGTGTGTGTGTGTGTGTGTGTGTGTGTGTATATACTGTATGTGTGTGTATTGCATACCTATATATACGTTTTCTACAATACACATTTGGACACCATTTGAATTTGTTTAAAGCTTTCAAAGCTCAGCAGTTCTTGGCAATCCCATACCATGTGTTTGAAAAGCACTGACAATCCTATCTGTCCATTGTTCCGCAAAAAGCACAGTGCCCTCCCCAGCTCCCATCAGGGTTTGGCCAATCAGAGTCCTGCAAACTCTGGTGACTCAATAAAGAGAGAGGAGACCAAGTGTAACTCCCACAGGCCCCTGTTTGACAAATGGTGGAGTCCTTGAGCTGAACGGCCAACGCTCAAGGATTAGCGAGCTGCTGTATCTTCCTCCCACAGCTGAAAGACTCCACCAAGAGACGCTCCAGTGGCTTTTCTGAGCGATCTGGCAGGGGAAAAGTTGCAAAAGATGTTAATAAGAAACTGGACATTTTGAAGGAAGAGAGAAATGTAGCTGGTGAGGAAGACGATGAAGAAATGTTGTAGTTCTTACACTAAAAGAAAATGGCTTCTGAATGTTGAGCTTTCAAAAAGGAAGTCTTTGTATAGAGGTAATTTGTCAATGGCAGGTGAATATCTTTTCCTATAGGTTGGACTAAACCAAACAGCAGCACTTTTTGCATTGGTAACGTTATTTTTTATATGCACTTTGATTAAAAAAAATTCTGTGTATCATTACTCATGAAAACTCCACAGTGAAAACCAATCAGAGCAGAGCTTGTCAGAGAGGAAAAGTGCTTTCAGGTTTTGAGAGAATTATGTGGCGATGCCATCTGGCTTCTTACCAGAAAGCCATTTTATGTTGTTCTTCTTGTCAATTTTTAAACTAATCCTGCAATTATCAGAGAGGCGATGAGACCAGAGGTGGTCACCTGATTAATTGGACATTGACACGCTTGGTTTAGACAGTCCTGCTAGGCCACTGAGGTGATTATTTGTCACAAAGACCGGGGAACCGAGCACCAGATGGACCTGAGCTAAACTATTACAGCTGTGCGTCTGAGGAAAAGCCAGAGGCGTCGCCTGCGCCAAATGAAGTCCCAGTGTCCACAGCAGAATAACACGTACACAGAAAACAGCTATAAAAAATATGTCTGTATCAATTGAGACGAAGCATTTTGACGAGTCGCCCCACGATGCAAATTCCCCAAGATGCGTTCTCAGTCTATTCACTGCTGCTGAATATGTGCCTCAGAGCCTTAAGGCACCATTTGAGGATAGAATTTTGTACGCTTCCCACAATTTTTTGTAGGCTGCAGCCGAAATGTCTTATGTGCTGCGGTACATGTGTAAGTCTTGCCACAAATTGGCAAGCAGAAGTCTAAGAGATGGCACTCCAATAAAAGCTGTCACTCAAAATGACTGACAGCTATCTGCCTCAGGTCAGTTTTGTTCTCTATGGTTTCTCTGCCTTGCTGACTAACAGCATAGAGAAAGATGCAGAACTGGAATTGTGACAAGCTAAAATCAACAATGGAGCTGTTCTGTTTGTTGGATATTGCTCATTAAAATCCAGTGTCATTGATATGGAACTGTTAGGGTCTTTCTCATTAAAACACCTGCAGGATTTAAAAGTTTCTGTCTTTTAATTAATAATGACACTCATTTTAAGTGCTTTTATAACTCAAGACATTTTGTGGAAATGTGATCCTGCAAAGTAACAACCAGAAATAGAAATGCTATCATCATTTATGCACCCTTAGGTTGTTTAAAACACATGATTTTTTTCTGTGAATTAGTCTCTCTACTGCCATCTCTGTTAAAAACAAAAATTGCAGGTTACCTGACAGCTCAAATTATCAATCATTATCATAAGCTAAATTATTTTTGTTTATTTTTAACCCAGAAAGTTACAGATTGCAGCTTTAACTCTACATTTTGGTGAGTTAGCATCCTGCTGTTCACGCTAGTGTTCTTCAAAGGTTTGAGGCCTCCTCCTCTGTATAAGAGATGATGAAGGTGACCCTCATTTTCTGTAGAATCACTTACAGGGCTCCTCGGGGAACACAATAAATCCCTCAAGTCCTGTCAGCACATCCCACAGGCACCCTGCCAACCAGCAATACCCCTGAAATCTGGAGCCTGGAGCTCTTTTGCCTGTCTGATGGGAGGTGAAATTTCTTGCTACCTATCAGGAATGGAGCACGAGAAGCACAAGAACATAAACCCTCCCTATAGCTACACTTTGGCTGGTGCATCAAAACACCAGGTGCTCCTCACATAAGCTGAGTGAGAAACTTCCAACATAACCATCATTATTTACAAAGAATTATTTATTTTTGCTGTTCTGTTAGGTGACGATAGCGCCACAGAATTTCAGTTCTTACCAAACGTTAACGTTCGTCCTGTCAAGATTCTGAGCACAAGTGCTGAGAGAATTTACATTTTTGGTTGAACTGTTCCTTCTGCACATAATCAGACGATTGTTTTCTTCGCAGGCGTGAGATGGAAGCTTGGAACATAGTGATTGATCGTGAAATATTAGCTCAAAACTGCCACTTGATTGCAATCAAGAATCCTGAGAGAGCAAAAAACAGGAGAAACGTATTGAATCTTCTAGTTATTTCTGAGGAAAACTCAACATGCTCTGTGGTAAATGTGGGACTGTATGTATGTAATGGTAAAGATTTAGTTCCTAAGCATAAAAGTGGCACCTGCAGTCCAGTATAGACTGCGATTATGAGCTACAGGATGTAACCTTGGTAAATTACTGCTGATTCTCATGTTAATGTTGGCGAGAGATTTATAGGTTCCATGTTATAGTTATGTGGGTATGTTTTATGTATGGGTCAAATCCATTAGTTTCAAGACATTCAAGGCATCCTTGTGCCCTTGATCAGAATAACAATAGTCACTCCACTGCAAAAACAGCCCATTTCTTAGTCTCATTTTCCAATAAAACGTTCTTGTGTTCTTCAAACAAGATCAATGTACTTGAAAGGCAAAATTGTGTAAGATAATAAAAAATGTTTCTAGGGAATATATCATGAACATACTTATAATTTTTAGAAAATGAAATATAATATTTACTTATCCTACTGTCAAATACTTTTTCTTATTCTTAGGCATAAAATACAATTGCTAAAAGGAAATCATTTAAGATACGTTTTCTGAAACAACATTGTGTGTAATTTTGCTTCTAAAATGAAAGTTTTAAACGTGTTTTACTGGAAAACAAGATAAAAATACTGATGATTTTTTTTTATCTCAAAATCATTTTTTTGCAGTGTGCTGATTTTGAGATAATGAGGAAAGCAGGAGAGGGAATCGGCTGTCCAACAAGATGCAGATCGGTGTCATTTTTGACAGGTGTGTTTTGCTTGGTTCTGAATGGCTTCTCTAGGGGCTATCGGAAAGAAAGTTTATCTCCCCAGGTAGATACTCTGGAAAGCCCACCAGTGCACATGTCTTGCAAATGCATTGTGGGTAAAAAATTCAAGGTTGTGCTGTTAAAGGCAGGAGATGTGTTCGTGATTTTTGTTGTGTGTTTCCATGCGGTGTGGGACCCCGGGTAGGTAGACATGCTGCCTCGCTGAACTAATGGAAAACTGAAAGGAATTGAATTACTTTTTATGGTAGGCTGTACAAATGCTGAGCTTCTTGGAGAATGTGGTCTGTTTGAGCCATTAGAACCATCCAGGGAATCTCTGAAGACCGTGGAATGTGGTACATAAATGTTTTATGGATGATAAAAATTAAATGTGATGCCAATGCCATTTTTACACAAAAATGCACCGTTTGTACACGATAATAAACAGAGTGTAGTGTATGGCACAATGGCAGAAGAAATCTCTCTCTGTCTCTCTCTTTTCTTTTTCTCTCTGTCTCTGTTTTTGTCTTTCTCTTTCTTTCTTTGTGCACTGCATTGTTTTTATCCATGGCTTTAGATGTCAATATATTGTTTGGATTATTTCCAAATCATTGCCCATAAACCAATCAGTGGCCTTCAGTTCCCAGTAATCGATTCTGCAGTCCAGTTGTCTGATGAAGATTTAGCATCACAGGACGTGTTTAACCCCACAATCACACTATATGTTCATTCATATCCTGTTTAACTGAGAAATATGAACGATTACACAAACATTAATGAAAAACAAATGCCTTCTTGTTTTGACTTTATAGAGAAAACCCTTTAAAAAAGGCAAGAACATTGAAGAACATAATTTGCTAAATTTTAAACTTAGTTTAACATACTGTTGAAACCAAATTTGAATAATCCCTTTGGTTTGGTCTTGTATGAGTTTAGCAGCAATTATTAACAATCCCTGTCGCTACTAAATACAGTAAAAACTGACAATTACCTCACAATTATTATTATGAGATCTGAGTTGACCTCACACCTGTTTCTGTACCTCAGACTCTTCAACTCGCTCACGGGCTGGAGAAAGACGACTGCCGCAGCCTCCGTTTCTTCCTCTGCACAGCGTCAAGTGCTCCAGCAAATGAATTTCCATTACTGAGCAGTGACTGGCTGAAATAAATCATCATAAAAGTGCTTCTCTGGACTGTCATCTTCCAGAGAGCAGCAGAGACTTGTGGGACCATGAAGGGACCTCGCCCATCACATGACTCAGTGAAGCAGAGACAATGGAGAGGGACGTCCAGCGAGGCTTCCTGCGCCGGAGGCATGAGCCAAGCAAGCGTCTCGGAATGATTAAAACTTACCTCAAGCCTCAAACTGCCACTTCAGCCTCGTTGTTTAATATGCGTCTTGGCACGATGGTGTTTATTAATAATAGTTATGTAAGGGTGAAATCCACGTTATGAGCTTGGATGTGAGAACAGAGGAGAATGATTATCATAAAGAGTTTCTGTTGTCGTTTGAAGACTGTAGGGTACGACTCTCTTTAGGGATTCTGTGCATTATGGTAAATTATATAGAGCGTATTTCATGCTATGAATTCTGATGGTTTTCCTCCACTGTGAAATGGCATTGTCCGGTTTTCCAGCAGTTGGGAATTATGAATATTTCAGGGGAAGTTTTAGCGATGCTCGCTAGTGCGTTATCGCTCATACTTAGGGTTGTGAATTTAAACCAATGCACTGGTACGGACTACAAATGACGTAATTGGTTAAATTATCCTTCTTGAGGTGGGATGTGCTGTTACTGTAATTGTGTAATTAGACTTACAGTATGATCTTTGCCTGGCAGATGTTAAATCAATCAGAAAATGCCATAGACTTACATTAGAGAGGGATTTCAGCCATAACCAGGGGTCAGAATTTCATAGAAACTTTGGATTGGGGCTTTTTTTAACCTGAGCCAGTTAGCCACCTAGCAACACCATAGCAACCACATAAGGTACATTGGCAACCACCCACATTAGTGACTTTATAAAATGGCATATCCTGTCTTTACAGTTCACAGAAATATTACTAAATTTAAAGCAACATCAAAGGAGCCGTTATTGATCTTCTGATAAGTGAAATAAATTGTCTGCAAACCTCTGAACGAATTATAATAATTCAGACTATGTGCTTTTTTGTATAACTAGTATAAAGAAAAAACACTTTCAAGGTGCATCTCGCACATCAAACGCCTCCCCTTCCGATGGAGACAAATTCAGGAATATTTCATAACCTTGACACATTTTTCATGTTATTGTTTTTCCGATGTGGCATCAATTATTCACGCTGATGACAAATAGAGAAACACACCGCGGCCCTGCAGGTCCCGCAGTCAGAACTTCCTCTCGTTCATCCAGTCAAACGGAACATCATGTTTCTCTGCAGATCGCTGGATGCATGAAGTCCTCTGTGTCACTTCAGCATAACAGGCTTTTGATCGCACCCACAGGAGAAATAGATTTTCATCATAATGCCTCGTCTCTCAAACGTGGATATTCACTTATTATTACAAGCTGCGCATTTGAGACGAGTTTGTAATCTTACAAACTAAAGATTTCCTTTTTTTCTTTTTTTGGTGAATGATTGTTTTTCCATCTTTCACTCCCATTGTGTGTGTGTGTGCGCGTGTGTGTATGTTTGTGTGTGTGCACGTGTGTGTCTGTGTCTGCGTGTGTGCATGTGTGTGTCTGAGTGTGTGTGCGTTTGTGTGTGCGTGTGTCTGTGTGTGTGTGTGAATGATTGAGCTCCCAACATTTCATTTATCAGATATCCTGAGACACGCAATGTACTGAATATTGGCTTACAATGACCCAACTCCTGCAGTATCACACAACAGCAGTGTGTTCTCGATGTTATAAAGAAAGATGACCATTAAGGCTCTGTATTAGTTGGCCACGGTGACCAATACATAGCACGGATCATTTAGCACGGCCCCTGTGGACGGTAATTTGAGACAGCCATGGCTAGTGCCCACTGCTGCTTTGCAGATGACTAAACATTTCCAGCACATTTTTCATTGTTGTCTCATTAAAACAGTTGCATGCGCTCGTTTCAGACCCACTGTTTTAGTTTTTCGAGTCTGTTCAGCAAAGGCTTGCAGCACATAAACAAGATTTAGGATTTTCTGAAGCGTGTGTGCTGCCTGCCCATTAACATCTCACTGCCACAACGCTAGAATGTTGTGGGTGGTTGTCAATGTGTTGCCAGGTGGTTGCTAAGGTGTTTTAGCATGATTTTGTGCAGTTGCCTGGGTGTTTTGCGGGGTTGCTAGGCAATTGTTTACTCTGTTACTTTCTGTTACTATCAACTGTCTACACTTTCCAGGTAGAGACCCCCTCAGTACACAGAGAGAAGAGTAAGCGGACTGTC
This sequence comes from Yasuhikotakia modesta, assembly GCA_036877545.1. Lineage (NCBI taxonomy): Eukaryota > Metazoa > Chordata > Actinopteri > Cypriniformes > Botiidae > Yasuhikotakia > Yasuhikotakia modesta. Next base: position 31,936 of record JBAJNP010003158.1, on the reverse strand, counting down.
CAACTCCCTATAGTACCTTTAAAGACCCCCGTTGAAGACGTAGACATTATTTTAAACATTTGTCAGATAAAATATCAGTCTGATCATTTAAGTCTGATCCATTGGAAGAGCAATAGCACGTCTCTTTGCAAGAAGACACACAATTTGATAGCATTTAGCATTAAGCGTTTGTTTATAGCCTAATATATTTAAAAGAGCTGATAATGACATACATTCTATTATAAAACTGAATGTTTTAAAAACAAGTTTCTGTAACCAGCAATTAGTTCTGACACTAGTAACTACAATTGCACAATTACATCCCACCATGTTCCTCTATAATGTAAACGCAAGTCAGAATTTGCTATAAATGCTTCTTTAGCCGAGTTGTTATTCATGCAAAAGGCGATGTAGTAGTTTGTGTGTGCAGGTCTGTTACAAGAGCTCATTAGAGATTCAACCTTCAGTGTGACTGTGAGCCGTTTGCTTGCAGTGTGTGTTCTCACTCGCTTGACCTTATCAGCTTCAAAAGCATTGATAACAGTGGATTAGGGCGATAATGTTATACAGTGAATAATCCAGCAGATTTACAGTTGAAATATTGGACCAGAAATATCCAGTAAGAGTACAGTAGAAATATTGACACAAGGCTGAAGAACAATGTATGAAATTACAGTCATCACTATTATATTAAGATGTTGTGGGGGTTTGCCATTATGTTGCCATGCAGTTTCCAGTGTACTCACTGGTTGCCAGGAAGCTGTTTAGCAGTTGCTAGGGTGTTTTGGATGGTTTCTAGGGTGTTGCTAGGGGGTTGCAATGGTGTGTACATTTCTATGGTGTTCTGTTAGATATTGCTTGGACTGTTTATTCTCTTTTACTAGCCAAAAACATTATTGGTAAAAGAAATAACATTCTTTTAACTTTCACTACATGGTTTGGTTATAATTCATGTCTGCTGTAGAAACAGCACAGGACAGGTGTAATATTTAACATTAGGTGCTGGTTTCAAAAGAAGTAAATATCATGACAATACATTTATGCTAACTGCAGATGTGATTAAGCAACTGTGGCTATCTTATTAAATGTTGAAATGCATAACATTTGCATGCCAATGTAATGGGATTGGATGGCTAGGGAAGTGAGTACAACTTAGCATTTTTTTTAACAGGTGTTACCAAAACAGATGTTTTTAAAATGTGTTTCATGTGCACATGGTTGTTGCTCGCTTGTCAGCTATTTACAGTTTTAAACCATAATTAAGCAACATGTTTGTGTACTAACAAGATTTTACAGGCAGTTACCACTTATCATTTGAGGCAAGATGCTGAAAAAAGCAACAGTTACAGAGGAAAAGACAAATCCAAAAACAACAAAACATTTCCTCAGGAAGACATGATTTGTGTTCAGATGATATGCACTGTGCACTTGCACTATCTAGGGTATATACAGAAATGTTGTCACATTTGGAACGCAAAGCATTTTTACAGGAAAGTGACAGTTCAGATGCACATGTAATGCATGTCTTAAGCTTTCTGAGAATATTTGTTGCATCTCTGTTCTGTGTGCAAAAACAAATGTGTTTACACATAGCCCTGGTTGTGTAAATAGGACAAAAACCAAAATGGATTGGGCCAGACAACAACACTTGAACTCATAGCCAATCAGCAATGAAGGCAAATCTGCCACCTGTTAGTTATTGATGGGTGTGTTAGTTATTTTGAGGGCGGAGCTTTAAAGAATAGGGTGTGTTTGTTTGTTTGTTTGTTTTGATTTCAAATACCAACAGCATTTCTCAGACGTCAAAGCCCCGCCCCTTCTGCTATATGAATGTTCACAGTTTCCAACGCTCCACACTTTTTTTTAACAAGTATGACTCTCAACTTGCTCTGAACTCAGAATGACCTCCTGACCTCCGCCTGGGATAAGCACCACAAGTTCCTCACACTTCAAAGCCAAACAAGGTAGAACAAATAAAACCGCTTGAAGTAGGAACAACTTCAGTCAGATGTTATTGCTTAGATCCATGCTTAAACAGTCTGGGAGAAAATAAAAAGAGAGAGAGAGAGAAAGAGAGACGAAGAGGCCTTTCACCTCAAGTTCCCGTAAAAGCGGCAGAGATTTTCCTGGCTGATCCGGGTGTTGAGCCCCGTTGCTTGGGAAGCTCTTTGATATGTGAGCTGGTTAATCCCTCTGGATGCCATGTCTTCATCTTCCCATCCAAGTACCCTTTTATTAACCTTTGACTCCTCCCAGCTTCTTGTTTGAAGAAGGCATCATTTCATTGGCTTTCACACCTCGATCTGCAGCGTATCAGTGGAGAAGATGTTCCTTTTCCCAAGCCCTGTGTTTTGTAGCACTCCTGGGGCTGATGCTAGGCTATGTTATGAATGGGTTTATTGCCAGGTCAAATATTCCTTCCTTCTTGTTTAGGTGGATGAGTTGTAAACGTTCCTCTGTTGGCTGATTGGTGTGTTGGTGTTATGGTTTGCCTAGTTAATTCCCTGCATTAGGGCACCAGTTTGTGAGGGGCAATTAAGACGCTCTCTCCACTCGGGAAATAAGAAGCTTTAGGTTTCTGAGGAAAAGGAGAGCGAGTGAATTATTTCCCTGGTGTTCGGGGGCCGCTTGATTACGCTCTCTGCCGTCTGTAATCCCTCTTATTGCCCTATGGTCAGCAGGATAATTCTCTTAATAAAGTGCTTCTCATTTCCTTCTGTCCATATACATCTGTTTTGACAAAAGAGTCATTTTGGAGGCAAACATCAAATCCCCTCATTTAATTCACTAGACCAACATTAACGTATTACAGCTGTAGACAGCCCACAATGTAATGAATATGGAAGCATTTACACTATAGAATTCTGTATCATTTAAAATGCTATTTTTAATAGCTGTGTTCGGCAGTTTAAACCAAAACAATACTTACTTCCACCCACTGGTTTGAGCCTGAAGGTTTCATTGCTTTAACAGAAACCTGTAATCAGCGTTTGACTTTAATGAGGTTATTTCTTCTATTCAGTAGCTATAGGAGAGACTTGTTTGTTTAAGAAGTACAAGATTTTTACATTTTCTGAAGAAAATAAAATGCGATCGCACCAGCAGGTGCTAAGCTCTGTGCCAGGGCTGGTTGCCAGGGCATTGCTAAGGTGTTCTGAGTGCCTGTTAGAACATTTCTGACAACGTTCTAGTTTCTGAGGCATTCTGGGTAATTGTTAGGTGGTTCCTTATTGGCCGAAGTCAAAAGAACCAACACTGAAGTTTGTTTTTATTTATTTTTTGCTATGCTGCAGTAAGCAAACACACAGAAAATGTTATACCACACCTCACTGTTACAATCCACATAATCTGAAATATATTTTGGTTACTCTTCAAATAGCTAGAGTTTTTTTTATTGTAATACTTGATTTGACAAGCAGCTCTAATAAGCACTTATAAAGACTGTACCTTTTAAATATTGAAGGCATTTTTTAAAACCTTCACAGTAATGGCATTATAATGTGTCTCACACCGCGTATGCCTGAGAGAATGAGGAGTAATTACTTGCATTGAAAACACATGCTATACAACAACAATGCAAAGCGAGCTAAGCTTTAAACCCCAGCAGGGTTCGCGCTCATTTTGATCATATAGTGCTTGTGAAACTCTGAGTTGAACCCAAAAGCCATCAACTTTTTCACTGAAATAAGGAACAAATCTCTGTGGCACATGCCATTCTTCAGGACTTAAAACTGAATTGAAGTTTCACACAGAATGGGCTCCAGTTTGTTACCAAAATCCCTTAACTATAATGGAATGAAACTCACAAAAACATGTCCTGGTCACATTTCACACAAAAAGCTAAAGAAAAAAGAAGTTATTTTGCATTGAGGTACTTTTTGGTCATTGTTTAGTAGCTGAAGTCTGTAACTTTTTTGGGGTTGTAAATGAACAAAAATCAGTTATTGAACAAGTCAGACAGATCAGCGTTTAAAATGATCTCAGTTCACAACTTTATAATTATTTAGATTTGAGCTGTTTAAACTGAACAGTTTGGCTTTGTTAAACTTCAACATAAAGTAACCTGCATTTCTTGTTTTGAACAGAGATGGCGCTAGAGAGATTTGGATTGCAGCTTTAAATAATGATTCTAATATGATTTTGGTAATGAGTGTTGGGGAGCAAAATTGCAGTTAAAAATCTTGAAATTTAAAGCCTTTCACCAAGCACAAGAAATAGTAGTTTCTTAGTAGTTAGTAGTTCTTAGTTGTTAGTCAACTAGTCACTGTCAATCCCACAATCCACCTGCAATATGATGCTCAGCTTCCTTTGAACTGAAAATGTACACATTCACTCAAATTTAGTCAGTGAAAACATGCAGTAAGCCTTTTTATATCAAAATATAGTTTTTTCTTTCCTCCTTTTTTTGCAGTGAAATGTGATCAAAACAACTTAATGAGCTTCACCCAATAACATCTTCAACCAGTGTTTTACCAGCAGCCTATATTTCCAACTCCGTAATCATTTGAATAGTTAAATCATGAGGAAACTAATTTGCTCCTTGCATTATTATGTTGAAGTAGGCGTGCAGTAATATGCACTAATCTGTCATGAGCTGAGCGCTAATGGAAATGTGCAGAAGAAACAGCATAATGTGCAATCTCTGTGGTCTTCAAAACCCCCGTAGATACCCCTCAAGGGGAATTATATTACTTTGACACGCAGTGCGTATGTTCATAAATCAAATCCGACCTATGGAGAACGTTTTTTTGCATTTTTTTCTTCCCCTCCTGAGAATGTGCTCATTTAATAAAACAGAAGTTAATCAGAAGGATCATTAGGGATCGGATTACCCAGGTAACATTGCAGATTGTCGGAAGTTCAGGAAATTTTACACATTTCTGTCTCGTCCTCTCAGTAGCTCTTGTGATGCACAACTATTGACTTCCACTCGATGGCAATTTTTCTACCCTTTTATGAATCGTAGGATCCAAGGATTGCTCAGTGTGGTCTAATTATTATCACTCAATGAAGGTGTAAAAAAATGGTGTCAGATTTAACGTTACATAAGTGCACCTCTTAATTTAATATCTGATTACCAAAGCTATAATGTAATGAACTGCATGCTGGGATACGAGGTTGTTTCAAATACATTATTATGCAAATGAGTGGATTTCATAGAAGTCCTAAGGTAGACACAAATTTTTAGCTTGTCTTATCTGCCTCTTATTTTAGTCATTTATTTATTTATTTATTTGTAGATCGATTCCCTGCATACAGAGGTCACCCTAACAGAAAGCTGAAGTTTTAAAGATTAGCTTTTAGTTTTCATGCTAGCCCTACTGCTTATTAACAGTGCCATTGACAGATTTTAATTTACCTTGAATCTCACGGCTGTGATGTGTTACCAGACCTTTAAACACAAAAATGGATTTGGAAAATTAGCACTTTCTATTCTCTCTTCTTCTCCACCATCAAAATTTGTCACATTTTCTCTTTCAAACGGGTCATTGCGGCGGCGGTATTCCGCTCATGTTCCACGCGGGAGTTCAAAGAAGACTATAAATGCATTTGTAATGAGCGCGAGCGCTAATCACGCCGCGGCGAAACGCGCCTCAGAGGAGCTGCAGGAGAACATCCTGCAAGCGCTTCAAAGCTCCACGCTTAAGCGTCTCTCCAGCCTCCAAGGGCAAACTTTTGTTGGGCATATCAATACCAAAGGTGGCCCAAAGGCGTTTGTTTACTGTGCTGAAAATGTTATTCTTAAATATTTATGAAGTATATATACATCCATCCATCCATCCATGTTTATATGTATGTGTGTATATATACATATATATGTGTGTGTGTGTGTTGTATATGAAATGTGTGTTGTAATACCTTGTTTTTTTGTTCTTCACAGGTAACATCATCAGTGATGCAAGAACAGAAAAAGTTCATCATTTCATCAAAACATCATTTTCACACAATGATTATGATTAAATGGTTTGTGTTTTAGACTTTCGATTTGTTGATCAAAGTTTTAAAAAAGTGACTATATCTTCATGGCAGATTTTTCAGAGTAAGGCACAAATAAAATGATAAATGATATGTTTGATATGATATGAGCATGTTTGTAAACAAAACTTTAGAGACAGTTAATGTGGCCTAAAATCATTTAATTATTTAAAATGTCATTTTTCTTATAAATAGACCATTAAAAATGCCTTCAGCTGAAAATAAAATATTTTGAGAAAAAGCCCTAAATTTACAATTTTGAGAGCTGTACAAGTGAATCCACGTATACAGAACAAGCATGCAGACATTTAAGCACACATATGCACACACAACACGCCACTCAGCAGAACCCAGGTGACACCGAACTTTCCGTTCAGACGGTTACAGCATGACGGTCAAGCCGGGATTCTGGTTTCCCTGGTCTGGATGCTACAGCAGTATTACATCCATAGATCACAAAAAATTAGCAGCAGGGGCCCCGTCAGATCCGACATTGCCACTTAATCTTAGCTTTTTGGCAGAGTGTTGCCATAACAGGTCAAGTGGCAGCCATTAATCAAACGTCCCAGGTGCAGTAAAATCGGGCATGTGGGAGGGAGTTATGGAGTGCGGGGAGGGGGGGTGGGTGGCTCGGAACAGTCCGGAAACTTCCGTGGGAATTAAGGCTGCCCGTAAAACCTTACCCGAGGAAATAATCCAGTCTATTCCATAAAAGATTAAACCCCTTAAAGAAGATGGATCGTCCTTTTTACTTTATCTAGCAGGTGTAATCCTAGATTATTGGAGAACATCTTGAAGCAAGAAAGATGGAAAATTTGTAGGGGCTGTGAAATGCATGCTTGTGTCGCATGGAAGATGTGTGGATTATACGTGAACGGATAGTGAGGAAATCAGCCTCAGAATGTGTAGAGATGTGTAGAGAAATGATATGTTTGCAGAGTAGTGGGTAAACCGGAAAGTATTAGGGATATATATTCTCACAGTCTCAAAAGTGAATTCTGCTCCACCGGTGTCACCAAAATAACAATGACAAAAAAGATGATTGTTGAATGTTTCCAAAAGACTTATAACACGATTTCCATCTGCCATTGGTCAGACAAACAGATAGCCCCACCCCCAAAGTCACACCATTGGTTGAAGCAATGCTTTAACGTTTCTTCTCAGATTACCAACAAGCTGGACAATGAAACTTGTTGCATTTGTTGAATCATCAATTATATAAAGTTTTGCACAAACAGTTTATTGTATTGCATATGAGCACTAAATGCAAAGTTGATTTAACTCATCGCGCATTGACTTGCTGTTAAATGTCTCCTGTTATTTGTTTCCACAGATCTTGTATAAAATCCATCAGTAGCTACAGCGTTCGGTCCTGCCACTACCTGATAAAGAAAGTTGTCAAGTGTTGAGCTCCACCCTGTCTGTGAGTTCATCTTCCTTAGTCTCCTGGATTATTGCTTAACTCCTTCAAATCTTGCCCTGGTGCAACATCAAAAGACAAAAACACATGGGAGAATCACGCAACTTATTAGAACACCGCTGCCTTTTCTCTTTCTGTCTCTCTTTTAGTTGCTTTTACGCAATCAGACGTCTTTTTAACACCCTGAGTTCGCAGATTTGAGTTTAAAGTCGTAAACTGTCTGGAAAACTTGCAAGTGAAGTTTCACTATTACAGTAAATTAGTTTAAAACTTTTTTATCGGTCACTTTGATGTGAAACTGACAGGATTTCATTAGATAAATATTTAAAATTGATGATTATTGTTGATATTAAAAATCACACAACAACACGACTGCATTTTGTGGCACTAGCATCAACATTGGAGCAGTTTTGTCTGCAAAATTGCAGCTTTGTTGTTGAGTGATTTTTGTTTTTTTTAAAGCACTGAGAATTGAAAGAACATCAACATGGCCGATTACCCAGAATTCATTTCATCAAAAATACACCAGCGGTGGCCACAAAACAATAGAACGTGTTGATAAATAAGACATTGTGTGACTGGAACTGTTGCTTTTGCTGCTATACATGAAAATATTGTCACCATGTGAGAAATAATACGAACGGCAGCAGTAAGACTGTCAGTTTCTCACAATGATTACTGTTTCTCAGTTACATATCTCACTCTCAATCAGTGTCCTGTTCTGTTACATGTTCTGCATGTGTGCCAACACTGAGGGCGTGAAAAATACACAATAGAGAGAGAGAGAGACAGAGAGAGAGAGAATTTGCATCACTCATTTGGAGGTTTTGCATGTTTTGTCACACGTGCCAATTGTCAGATGAAAGGCATCACAGATTGTGTAAAAAAAAGCCCTTCACTTTGATTTATGTCTGAAACAAATTAGGAAAAAAAAAGAGAGAGAGAGAGAGAGAGAGAGAGAGAGAAAGAGAGAGGTGCGGTCAGAATATGAACTGTGAATTTAAAACCATCACACCTTCATGAGTAAAACATCACTTGTGACTTTTATCTCGCACCACCAAAACATCACCCTGCTGCCTTATTCAAGTCATTTATTTCATACCATTTCTAGTGTTGAGTTAAAACTGCCATGTGATTTCTGTAATTACTAAAAATTTGAGAGAGTCATTTCAACAGCGGATGACCAAATAATGTTGGATAATGAATAATAATGGGGCACATTCATTTTACAATATGGGAAATATCCAAATAAACCTGTAAAAAGAGACAGAGAGAAAGAGAAAAGCAGGACAGGCGGTTGATTCGGTGCCAGGACTGGGGTCTTGGGAAAATTGTTGGCTGCCTGGCATCACCTCCTTCTGCCCGACCTTGCCCACAGCAAGAGAGGTACGGGGGGCATCGCCCCCACCAGCCCTTCTGCGGCTGCACGATTAGATAAACCACTGGGGGCTAACCGGGGAAAGGCACACAGTGCCAAAACATTTCCTCAACACACAGGCCCTGAAAGGCTCCTGTAGCCGGTAATGAAGTCTGTCACTCAAAAGCGTAATCGCATAGAGAAAGCAGGAAAACAACCCCATCTCCTGCCACCAAACGATTGTAATCACGTTCTCACAGGGAAATGCTGGAACAGTTCGAAAGATTTTAACAAGTCTTTTTTCTTTTCTGTTTTAATAGAGGAAATGAGATTGTAAACTTTTTTTGACACTTTAGAACCTTAGTTTTAAGATAATTAAAGCCTTTTTGAAGAGCAGGTCAAAATGATGTGGGTTTTAACCTTTATTTCACAAACGTATGTGCGTTGGGAAAAGAACCTCATTTGCATGCGCTGTAAGATGGTTAAAACCAGAAGAATTTTGTAGTTAATCAAACTCAACGCAGGCGTTCGCATGTCATTTTGTAGTGTGTCCCTAGATACTAGACACTTTGTGCTGGTCACCGGTGTGAATGTCCCCACCAGCTTCCCAATTAGCTTAACCAGCAAGATATACTGGTCATCCAGTTTCATCAGAAACACAATGCTGGTCAACCATCTTCACTAGCGCACTAGTCTTCATCACCCTAGAAATTGGGGAGCAGTGAGTTTTGTTATAGATTCCAGTTCCAACCATTATCTTATATTATTATCTTATTTTGTGTGTGGAGATGCAAATTATTTTAAATGATATAAAAATGCAATGCAGATTGTTATGCAGATTGTGTAGTAATTCTGATTAAATGTTAAGATTTACAAACCTTGTTGTCTGTAGTTTCCCTCACCCCCTAAAATGAAGCAGGAGATGGATCAGTCTCTGCAGTGATATAAATTTGTTCTGCAGCTTTAAATGCTCGCGTTAGCGCTGCTGTACTTGCGGCATGACTGAGAACTTTTCTTCAAGTCCCTGCTAATGAGATGCAGTGAAGTGTCATACACTGCCCGGGGCCTGTGTCTCTCAGATCAGCTCCTCACCAGCACAGGGGGGAGCTGAGCTTTAGCATCTTGGTTGGCAAGAACAAAGGGATCCACATCGTTCCTGTAGAAGTTAGCAGCAGTTCTTCTGCTTATTTCATGTGAAGCATGAACCACAACTCGGTAAAAACAATTAAAGTGACCTTGTTTTTCAAGCACCATGAGTTCTTTTTAAACCGTTTTAGATGTCAGCAAAGGTTCTGCTCACATTATTGAACCGTTTTTAGCTTAAATTTAAGCTTTTTTACAATTATTTACAGTCTGATATTACCTTCAAGGATAGTTCAGTAGAATGTCACAATAAATCAGAATATGACACGTTTATAAAAACTGGTGACTTCTTTAAATCGATCGTGACTGCGGCTACATGAAAATCCCTTTCATGGTTTATGGACTGTTGTGGCAGTAAATAATATAGATTTACCACATTTAAAGTGCAACAACCAGACAATAACTGCATATGTGGCTGGTATAGTGGTTGGATAGATGTCCCTCTAAACATACAAACAATCTGCTATTGAGATATATGACTGTAAGCAAATAGAATGAGCAGCGAATGCCTTTGGGGTTTACAGAAAATATCATTGAAGTGTTTGGATTATAAATCAAGATGGAAATATTTCCCAGAGTTCCTCATGATTTTTTCCTCACTATCTTTCCAGATAATAAGTATTCCGCCCCTTTTCTTCCCCTCACAGCTGCGCTCCTTGTTTAGCCTGACTTCACTTACTTAGCAGTGTCCATTTTGGAGATAATAAAACAAATGACCGCAGATGAATTATATTTGACAGTTTAGTTTCCAAGTGTAAGTATCAATTTCCTTCACAGGCCTGAGATATCAGAGATAACTGGGAGACCCCAGCTGCATTTATCTGGAATTCAAAAGGGCAATCATTTCCCCTTTCTCTGATAAAACACTGTACGCCTGTATCGCTCTGTCCTCTGATTATTTAGCACTGATTTGTTGTTTGGGAGTAAATTGTCACACACGCCACGTTCACTCGGTAGTGTGTTAGTTTAGCCTGTAGTTCAGTTTCAAAGACTTGTGCGATACTTAACCCTGAAGTATACTTTTGTTGTTCGCTTTGTCTTGGAAGCATGTAAAGATTTTTCTTACGAAGCTGTTTTGTGCTCCACAGGGGGAAATTGCAGTTTGAATTGACATGAGGGTAAGTGGATGACTGTATTTTCATTTTGGGTGCACTATTCATTGAAATATTTTGACCAATTTTAATTATTTGTTTAGCTAACAATAGACTATGCTCTGTTTTGCTTAACCCCACCCCCTGAGATAAGTGTTGAAAAAAATATATGATGAAATGTTTTTTATGGAATATTGCACATGATATTTATATTATATGTTCCTTCTGTATAGATACATATATAAATGCATGTAAATATGTATTTAGACCACTTAGTGATTGCTTTCAGGGTGTAATAATGAAAACAAATTTCTGAAAGGAAACACTTACACTGTCTTTAGTGTTTACAGTACAAATGTGAGGTAGTTTCTCACAGCACAGTTTGGGTCAGATACAAAAAAGCGCTTTTCGTCGATGAGGGCAAAGATTAGATATGGCCAGAGAATTATCTGCCCATTACTTATCATGATAAACTGTGCTTCACCAGCATCAATAAGGGACTGTGTTGAAGCAATCCAATTAAGACATGCAAACCTGGAAGCTCATTAGAGTGAAGATCCATGATGATGCTAATGGTTTCTAAGCGAGATCTTGTCTTGAATACTGATGACTGCCGTGCATCACCTCACACAGGTGAGCTCTCAGAGAGGTCATTTTTATTGTCATCCAGCCACAGTTTAGCATTCAAAGTAACAGTGGGCACTAAAATGAAGGCTGTATAATCAACTTCAATTAAAAATTCGTGGTCAATTGTGCAAACCCACAAGAGAAATCAATGCGTTGGTGGAAAGATGATTAACTGATAATAAGATTCTAGTCGTCGTGTTTTTCCAGTGAGAGTCTTTGGTTATGAGCAGCAGAGACCGTGGTCCACCCAAAGCGTTCTCCCTTAGCCAATCAGATTCACTTGTTGCCAAACACTCCACAAACGCAGATTAAAGAAAACCTCAGTGATGTCACAATCAGTTAGTGTTTGAGATACTGAAAGAGAGGCATCAATATGGACACCAGACGTTTGCAATCAAAACTGACCTCTTACATTAAAATTACTTATGCAAAAAGATCATCATTTATCTTGTGCATTAAAACAGTGATGCAATTTCCTGAAAATGCACCTGGTTTATTTGGTGGTCCTGGCTAAGGCTAGATTTACTTACACTAGTTATGCAAGAACCAACCTGACATTTTTGGAAATATCACAGAAAATATAATAGAGAGGTGGGGGTGGATTCTTTAGATTTGGCCACTTAGCAACCACCTGAGCACTTGTGAAATTGCATAGCAACCAGCTAACAACCACTCAGAACACCTTAGCAACCATCTAGGTCACCCTGGCAACCACCCATAGTTCTCCTTTTGGACATGGTTAACCGGTTGCTATGGAAACTAATTTTTGTAATGCATTGCCCCAAAAACCAAAACTAACCGAACATACGAATAATTGAAATACAATTCTGGATTAAATTAAACATAAAACTTCTTTTTGCCGAAATATGGCGTTGCCTAAATTTTCTTGCTGAATGCGCGGGGAGAGGGAGGGCAGAGAAACGACCTGATGCAACAAAGATGAAAACTGACAGCTAGTTGCATCTGTGGCGTGTGAGTCAGTTTGCTGCTCCCCGCGGCGTTTACACACCAGCTGTTGCGGTTCTTCTGTGACCGCTCTGTGTTGCAGATTCAAAACACTTATTCTCATGGCAAAGAGTTCAGGCACCTTTAAATTACTTGAAAATATGCTTTCCTGGTACCTGAAGCTTTGGGAGTTATCATTGAATATCAGAATACGTGATCGCCATGGTAAACTCTTAATACTAGTATGTTTTTAGGCAGAAAGTGGCAAATGGTGCTTTGCAGAATGTCTTCTGGGACAAGTTTGCAATTGTTGTATTAACTGTATTTAATTCCTGTAGCTCCTGTGTTCAATTGGTAGAGCATTGCATTAACATTGTAAAAGGTTGTGTGTTCGAAACGTACATCATTTACAGTTTAAATGTATTGTTTAAATGCACTGTGAGTCACTTTCAATAGAAGCATATGTCAAATGTTATAAATTATGTTTTTTTTAAACTGCAGGTTTGAAAAGCTAGCGTCTAAACTCAACTCATTAGCAGTACTAGCGGACAGCAGTGTGTCATGGTAATGCTACAGAGAGTGGAGATGTTTTATTTGAAAATGTATGTTATTAGTCGTAATGCTAAATTTTTCATGCTCATGCCAAACAAAGCTAAAAACAGTTTCATCGATGCACCACAGGATCTACAGTATGAATCATTATAAATGAAACAGGGCCGAGATCGGAACAAAGCAGTGCAAGCGTGCAGTGGTGCATGTTGATATGCGGCGCGGCTGCGCCTCAGGCATGCACAGGCCTCATGGTGTTCAATGCAGTGAAGCAGGACCTCAGTTTGAGCCTGGATCCAGAGCCTTGGCACTCTCAGCTAGCAGCATCTGCCAGACATTATGTGCTGTATTCCTGGGGCAAGATACACTGTATTCACTTCTGCCAAAAGAGCAAAAGAAGTCGGCCAGTTGTGAGGCTTCTACTTTGCTAAATAATTCTGTTTATTTCAGGTCAGTAAAGGGTTAAACTCAGATGCAGGCACAGCTAGTTTAGAGCTAATTATGTAATTCTACCTGCTTCTCCACTTCAGTGTCATTTCTGCATTAGCCTTGCAAGAGCACCATTCAGTGCTTGTCAATCACACCAGCTTGTTTTGACACTTGAGCTTGTGTGCGTCTATCAGCGCCTCTGAAAGACTTTCTGCCCAGCTAACAATTTTAGGTTGTAAGAATGTTTTCACTTCCATGAAGTAACAAATACGTTTTTGAAAAGTTCTAGAAACACCAGATTGTTCGATTCTAAGAATGTTATTTAAACTCAAGTCTGTAACATTTTGTAAACGTTCCACTAAAAACTATATATATAACATTAAAAATGTTCTTCTACTGTTACTGCAAGAACATTTGATATTTAATATCTGTGCTAGAACGTTTGGAGGACAGCCAATATTCTGAGAATGTTCCGTGTTAGCTGTGTAGCTCTAACATCTTGCAGATGTTTTGACATTGGACACAAAATGCACACAAATTTAAACCAAATGTGGAAAAACTGAAAGTGAAAATAATTCCCGGCTCTCCTGTTCTCTGTCATTTGAGTTATTCATTTGAATTCTACAACATTTACTGGCTTGTACTTAACACGTCTCCAAGGTTAACGTTTTTAATTCAAGACGGAGAGATTCTGCAGAGCTGCTCCTTTGAAGTTCTCTGGTTCTTGAAGCTACTATGATATTGACATTAAAACTCAATGCACAGAGTGATGGCAACTGAAATTTCATACCCCTCCTTTGGGGAGAAAAAGAATGAAACTGGCCAATCCGGTGTGAGAATTAAACAAACACTCCCTCTTTCACCATGTTTTTTTCTTTCTTGCTTCATATAAGTGGAAATCTTTTATTCTGAGGTGTAAGTTTAAGGAAAACGTGTTTTTGTGTAATGGTAGAAGCTGGACATAAGGAGATCAGTTTTGTGTGTTTCTCCACAAGGGGTGCAGTTATGGGAGACCTGCTATAATTTAACAATCATTTTTGCAGTTCCATTTGGTGCCACTAGTTGGTGCAGAAATTACCCACTTTACCTTAAAAGGTAAGATGGTCCAGAAAGGCTAGCATTAGCAACCAAGCTCTAAAAGGCTAAGATCCCGCCCTCTATTCAGGGCACTCTTCAAAGCCATGCCCCCTAGAATAGTGCACAGAGATATGCAAATACATAGGTTAGACAATAAATAAACAATTTATTGTCCAACGCCTTCCACAGTAGATATGTAAATATATTTACTTAGTTATATTAACTTAGATATGGTCTTATAGACTTATAAACTACATAGTCTTTTGGAGGCCCATTCTCAAGTTAAACTGGGACTTGAATCCTTTTAAAAGTATCAATTGTATTTCATTTGCTGCTGTCATCGTGTTCCAACTCGCAACAATCTCGCAACAATGTGTCCCGCAGCTGATTTCATCTGTCAGCTCCATTGCATGCCCTGCATCGGTGTCTCATGCTCGCATCCCAAAAGGTTAATAACCTGCCGAAATGTCAAGGGCACGTCCGGGACGTGTCAGAGGCCCTGCGTGCTGTGGAAGCCAATGCATAAAGCACACTGCATGAGAACAGTGTTGAGGTTCCATTTAAATAAATGCAAGTGGCTTCAAACAGCCACACGTCCAAAGGCTTGTTCCATTTATTCATTGTGTTTGTAACTGTATATATTTGTCCGGTGTCAGTTGCAGGTGGTTAAAATTATCTGAAGTATTTGTTGTTTTAAATATGTTTCAATATATATATGTAAAATATAATAATCAGCACAACATTTAAATCAACACTAATGTGTTTGCCGACACAAACTAATGAGTAATATACCTTACAACATTTATTGGTCTTTGTTAATGCAAACACAGATTTTAAAAATGTATTATTAAATATTATATGTGCTGTATAACTTCAGCTCAGTGGTGCAGTGAGATTTTCTTCTAACGCTCATCAGCTCTTTGTGTGCAGGTCTGAGACGTGAGATCTTGCAGTGGAGTTTACTGAGTGAGTTAATGATGTCATTCATCACTCTTAAGTCTGATCTGCACAGGTCTGGTGTGAATTTAGCCTCCAAGCTGCTTTACAAAAGATTTATTTTTTATTTGTACATTACATCACATATCTATCTATCTGTCTGTCTGTCTGTGTCCTACAGGTAGGTGTCTGTCTGTCTGTCTGTCTGTCTGTCTGTCTGTCTGTCTATCTATATATCTATCTATCTATCTATCCGCTTATCTGTCTGTCTGAATGTGTATTAGCATACTGTTCTGCATGCAGTTCCCTCCCAGTGCGGCTGCTGAAATCTAGTCCATTTTAACATTCTAGACTCAATTTGTCTGCGTGTGAGGACGCTCATTACAACGCGTGACTCACTTCAGCATTACTGCGCCTAATTCCCAGCGGTTGTCCGGCTGAGAATTGTTCTCTCTCAACATGCACGGTCTCACAATTAACTGCCTAAAACCAAACAAAACCTCCCAAGTGTTGAGCGAGGGTCACACACACATGCAAATACACACTCAGACCCACAATACGTCTTCTACTGGCAAACCTTAATTACAAAGAGCAATTAAAAATACATTTCACGACTGGCGGACAGCACCTCATTTATCAATGGCGTAGAATCCACTATCAGGAGAATCGTTGATTAGTTAGCCTGCCTTTTCCTCTTACCATGCTAATAAAGTACCGTGAACAACTCACATCCTGTGTCAGGAGGACATGGGAACAAAAAGTGTTTGTACTGCATGTGAGATCACAGCCGCTCTCTCAAGAATCTAAACCAGCGGTCAGATAAGCTGCTGAATCTGCTGAATTTCCGATTGTAGATGATAAAATCTGCATTTTTGTTAATAAATATTAGCTACCCATTTAACAATTTTAGGTTGGCAGATACCTTGTTTACCTTGTTTCCGCAAACATTATGTTAACATTTTAAAAACGTTATTTTGAAAGTTCTGGAATGTTGGTCTCAATGTTGTTTAATTATGAAACACTATTCATCCAACATTTTTTTTTAATTCAGTAATTTTTTTAAACGTTCCACTAGGAAGTTTTTGATGTATGTGATGTATAACATTAGAAACATTATACTAACATCACCACAAAAAGGAAATAAAAAAGGCTGCTTTGGAGGTTCCTAGAACTTTAAAAATAACATTTTTACAACATTGTTAGTTAATAGAAACGTTGGTAACGTTGTTAAATGTTTTAACAATCTAAAATGGTTATCTGGGAGCTGTCACATGATGCAATAATTGCCTCAACATGCGAGTCTGTCAGTGTTGACTGAACTGATGTCTTGATGATAGTGAGCGATCAATACTTGAGAAATCTATCGGCTATCCGTACAGGCGATTCTCTTAACCGTCACACATTAATCATGTTAATGTCTCAGCAACTGGGTGACAAAAAATGTCATCGATTGAGAGAAATCAGCCCATTGAATTACAGCATTGACCGCAACAGTGCTAAAATACTGACTTGCTAGACACCTCCATTAGGCCCTGTGTCTTTAATTGTCTGTTATTTTGACCTCTGATTGGCTACAGCTCTTACATATTTAATGAACTGCCACACGTATTGATCACTTTATGAATGTATTGTTTAGAACTGGATGGGTGTTTATTTAGCTACGGACACGTTTAACTGTGTGGATTTGTAGTTTACTTATTTATTTGCTTCTAAAAAACTTTCAGTTGTGCACATCGCAGGAAAATCCACTATATTAATAGCAAGAAGTAAAGTTTTTCCAATTTTATGAATTTTATGTGTTAATTTTATTTTATCAGAAACGCACACTGAAATTATATTCACACTTTTGGCAAAAGATCTGAAAATTATTCTGTGTTTGGCTTTAATAATATTTTTTTAAGTTTGAATATGAGAAAACAAATGTATACATCAAGGCATTTAAAAGTGGAAAACAGGTTGTTTTAATGTGTAATTAAATTTTCAGTAATGAGATCCAGACAAACATTAATGTACAACATTAAACGTTTAACAAAACGTCCTGGTTGTTTTCATTATTTACATGCTGTTTAATACACACACGGATCAATATCCAATTCATCCCGCTTTGTGATTTCTTGTGATGTTTGCACAAGTTTGCACTCATGTGGAACCGTGTGATTGTGCTTCTTAGCCCCTTGTAGTCATTTGTAATGTATGGCTTTTGCAGAACCAGGGTTCCTGTAGGAACGTTGTTTCATAGCACCGTGTAGTGAACCTGCCATATATGGTTAAATGACAATAACAAACTTGGAACCTGGTCACCTTACAAACTGTGAAAAAATTCAACCCACATATCCACGTTTTACTGTGGAATGTCGTACGGACTGGAGCGCAGGAATAATGAGTCTATCGGCGTTTTCCCCAATGACGTGCGTAACAACAGCATCACAGGACATAGATCATAACAGCCAGTAATTAATGGAAAATCTCTCTCCTCCGCTCCCTTTTCTCAGTTCTTTCTTTCCACGTAGTTCCCCTCCTACCAAATAAGGAGGATGATTATCAACGTCTCGGTTCTGTTCATTATTCTTTGTACAATAAATACTCAATACATTGTCAGGCGCAGGTAGCTA
The DNA here is from genome assembly GCA_036877545.1 of Yasuhikotakia modesta. Classification (NCBI taxonomy): domain Eukaryota; kingdom Metazoa; phylum Chordata; class Actinopteri; order Cypriniformes; family Botiidae; genus Yasuhikotakia; species Yasuhikotakia modesta. Next base: position 13,795 of record JBAJNP010003158.1, on the reverse strand, counting down.
ATTATTACACTGCGTTTAATAAGCTTTCAGGGATGTATTAATTGATGTATAATTAGTTGTGAGTTATTGGTGTCTACAGTAGGACAGACTCTCTATAATTATGCCCAGATGGAAGATACTGAGTGTTGGAAGATCATGGAGAGAGTCTCAGCTGAGGATTGATGAAGGATGATCTTTCCCACTGAAATCAAATAGAAATTATTTAGCATGTCTGTTAGCAGAAGCCACAGCAGCGTCAGTTTAAATGTCAAGTCAATGTGGTTGAGAATATGTGAGACACAACTTACCCGGGTAACAACTGTAGGTTGTACGAGCGTTTCCGTAATGCTTCCATTAGGTTACAAAAACATTAAAAATGTTGTTCTGAAAGGTGTTACGTTTATTTTTTAAACATTGAATTAAGATTATTTATTATTAAAACTGTATCATGCAACATTTATACAACGTTACCCTAACAACTTAAGATTTTTTTAAAAAGTTCTATTAAAGTTACTGCATACGTAAACATTTTGAATAATCTAGATAATAGAACCTTTTAAGAATGTTAGCCAATGTTTAGACAACGTTCCCTGTTATCTGGGTATGTGGTTAAGTGTGCAATGTGTTGAGTGTACTGTCTGTCCACACTCGAACAAACTGAATATATTTGATGTTTGATTTATTAATATGTGTGTGATGTGCAAAAGTATTTGTATCCAATTAATTAATTTGTATAATTTGCTTTCTTCCAGGTTTCCCAGACTCCTGACATTTCATTGGTGGACCCAGAATCTAACCCTAAACCCTTGGTTTAACCAACTGGATCAGGTGGTTTACAAAACAAATACAGCAATAGTGTGACGTTTAACAAAATATAACTTGTGTTAGTCACAACTAGAACGAACAATCTTTACATTATAGATAATGTTTATAGTTTATTAATTTGCCTTATCATATCATATATTCAACTATATGAATATCATACGTTGTCAAAACATTGTGTTCAAGAAAAACATTATACCCAATATACAATATACCCAAATCAATAGTAAATATCTATAATAAAGTGTGTAAATCTAACTGCTGTCATTTAAATTCTGTGGAAACGTCTAGCATAGATTTTGTGCAGAGACAAATGTCAGTTGTTTACATGCATAATATTCTGTGTTTACTTCCATGCAAAAACATGCACTCAGCCTTTCCTGAAAGTAGAAACCATCAAACTGCAACTTAACAGCCTTTTAACTGCGTCCCAAACCACAGAGAGACAATGACATCATTCTGTTTCGTATTGACGCGTGTTTCTAACAAGCAATTCGATACGTGATTGGCCGAGCACCGGTATAGCTCTCATGAATTGCTCCCCACAGTTCTCGTTCTGTCAAGCCCAACGGTGCAACAAATTGTGAAGACCTGCGTGTTTGTAGTGTTTAATTGCCCGGGTTGATGTTTGTCCCAAGAAGAAGCGTTAGCCATCCATTTCTCCTCAAAACGTCTTCAGCAGGGCACAGCCGTGGTGTGGTTATTACCACAGGTTGGAAGGCCTAAAGCTGAGCTAAGACTATTAATTAGAGGCCAGAGAGAGCAGCTAGCATGCTGCTTAGCTTGTTTCTTCCTCATTCTTTCTCTCTCGCTCTGTCTCTCTCTCTCTCTAAAGCAGATAAACCTGCAGTTCCCCGAGCTACACTCATTCATCTTCATCCAACCATTTCTGTTATGAGCGTATTAAAAGCTTCATTGTCCTGAAATTAATTTCGATACAAAGACTCGCTCCACCAAAGAAAGGCTTGTTTAGCAGGAGCATAACAGAACCGAGACACCCAGGGATTACAGTATCTTAATGGATCTGCAGCGCGCTTTACAAATGCACAGTAAGATTATTCTTTCAGCGCTTGACTTCAAGGAGCTGTTGCTTTGTGTTGTGGTAAATTTACCTGAAGCTTATTTTGGTGAGAAAATTTGGCCTTTTCTTTTTTCTAGAAATAAGTTGTTGGTCTTATTCAGCACAATATGCTTTAGTTATTTATATTAAAAAAACTTTCAGTTCATTCTCTTTAAAAGCTCACAGCTGAAGCCAAACACATTTCAATGGCCAGCTTGGCTGTGTGTGTGTGTGTGTGTGTGTGTGTGTGTGTGTGTGTGTGGTGTGTCTGTGTGCAGTTTATAGAGATATACATAAATGTTCATTCAATCATTGCATCGTTCATGTCCTGCTCCTGTGTGTTAAAGCATTTGTGCATTCAAGTGTATTGAGGGGGTGTGGTAAGATAGTTTGCTATGGCTAGCCTCTAAGACACTGTTTAAAACTAAGTCGCACGTTGACATCTTTACATGTGTGCTTTTAACCAGACTTTTTTGTTTCCATAAATGTCCACGTTTCAATAATTGGTGTTACTTTCCTGGTGAAATCTGTTATCTCAAAACAGCAAGACATTTGATTCCTCAGATGTATTGTATTGCTAGTTTAATGCACAGAATAAATGTTTCGGCTGTAATCCCTGTACGTGAGATTATGACGCATTACATGCATGTGTTCTGTGTTAATGACACACATGCGATACATTCGCATCCTTTACAAGACATTTTTCATTACAGAACCTGTTTAACAACTTGCACCTAATTACATAGCTGCTGGGATCTGTAGGGGGTGTAGTCAATTTAATTAGTCATAAATAGAAATCTTAATTAAACTACAGTAAGATGCCTCATCAGAAAGTGTTTAATTTATAACAAAGACCTGCCACATGCCTGTGGAACTTATTAGGCAACTGGTCCACAAAAGTTTCCTTAAATGACTCTGGGCTACCAAAATAAGGCCTTAACCAATATTTATAATACAGACAATTACTCATAAAGGTAGGGTAGAAAATGTCAGAAAGGCTGGCAATGGCCAAAGCCACGCCCCCTCAATATAGCTGAATGCATATTTTGACATCCTGTCATTGTGGTTGGACCGAATGCAATGATTGGACAAACGTTTTATGGTCTGGCAATTTTCCACAGAATATGTATGAATATACATATATCTAGATATACTATAAGCAATCTAGATATATTATAATATATAATATATCTAGGTTGCTTCGTGATTGCTATCAGTATGTGATGAGACTTTCAATCAGCATAACAAAAAATCGAAAAAATCTTTAAGTATGCAAGAGTAATACTTGGTCGCTGCATTGTATCGTATTAGCACTTTTAACTGCTAGGCTATGGCACTGAGGTCAAATTTCAAGTAGCCAGTGAAAATTTAACAGGCAGCATTTAGAATCAATTGCTGAAGTTTTTATTTCAGCGGCAGGACTTATAACTGCTTGTGATGGACAGGTTTCAGAATCCACTGCTAATGTTTTGATTTTAATATTGAAATGGAATCCGGTTCGTCTCGGACTTCCCTGTCAGTTACTCTGTAATTAGGAAGGTCCGCGGGAGAGAGGAGGGAAGATCGGATATCTGCTGCTTTGTACCTGTGGTTTAATTAAGGCTCACGCTGTCAGCACTGAAAGTGTCTGGAGAGATATAGTCTTTCTCTAGTTCTCTCTCTTAGTTTATCTTCTGCTCTCAAAATCAGTCTATTTCTCAGGGGCACTGGTGCAAGTAATGCTACCTCTCTCGCTTGCTCTCTCGCTGGTAATGTAAAACCGTGCGGGTGAGAGGTCAGCTCTTTTCATTAGTACAAGGAGGAAATGTTGGCGCAGCTCGATCGTCCTGTAGGAAAATTCAGTCACGCTTCACCTCTCCTCATTGTAAAGTCCGATCCCGCGGTGCATCTCCACTGTGGTTAAAAGGCATCGCTCAGAGGACAGCTGCTAATTGATAGTTAATGAAACTTGTGTAAAGTGATCGTGTGCATTGATTCACGGATTACATTCTAATTCAGTGAAGAAAAGCAAACCGTGATATTATGTCTCAGGATAATGTCTCATTTTACGTCTATATAATGGCCGACAACGAATTATAAGTCCATTTACAGCACAGCAATTCAGAGTTCTGGGTAATGGATGGGAAAAACATGGAAAAATGCTAAATAACACAGAAGCGCTAAAACACAAACACAAATTGTTTAGTTACATTGTTCCAAAATCATAAGAAAATAAAAAATATTCTTCGTACGCCTCATATCCAGAGTATTTATTTATATATATCTGTGTTTGCTTTTGTGTTTGCAATGACCCAGAAATGTTCCTGACAGGTTTCGTTAATCTCCCTGTTTTTAATCCAGATTTCCATGGACACGCACATGGAATTATTCCTAATGTTACACATTACATTCAAATCCATTATGCACCAAAGACCACATGAAAATATTTCTCATTATGCAACATAGGATCTTACTCATCCAGCCACACTCATTACAAGCTATGAGCTGTTAACAGCATTTAAAGATCATTTTAATTGCTAAACCGCTGCCTGCCAAAATGACATGCGCTCCATGCCAAAGCACCAAGTGTTTGAAAGTTAAGACAATTCATTTCCCATAATGCTTTGTGTGCTCCAAAATAGCTGCTTTGACCATCACAGCTAAACTCGTGCGCTTAGTTTTTTCTTTCATTTTCACCTCTTCCTCACCCACTTTCCTCTCTCTCTTTCTCCTTTTATCCCCAAGTGTTAATTGGCCGAGAGTGTGTGACAGTGATAGATTTTTGCCGGTGCAATTACTCAGACAAATTGCCCTTTAGAGAAGATGTAGATTGGCTGGAACTCACATGCCTTAAGTTTGAGCTCCTAACATTCCAGTCATTAGTAAGAGGAGAGTCCGGATCTGATGTCACGTGACATTCAGACCTGTAATCATAAGGCCGGCATCCGCTGATGTGTGAGTCTTTGTGTTTTAATGATTTATTGGATCTCAACGTCTCCATCATAGCCCAGCTAACAGGAAATTTCACCGAACATTGGAAAACGTTTTGAATCAATCAAAGGTATGAATGCATATATTAAACATGTTATTTTAAAGTTGTACATCTAACATTGATATTTTTAACATTGGAAAAGCGATACAGAATTAAAAATGTTTGAACTTTTAAAGAGCTTTTTTTTACAATTTCATTATTAGATGAAAACATTATGGAAATAATCAGTTGTTTATTAAAAATGTAGACTTTTTATAGGGGCTATAAAAAATTTTAAGCAATCTTAAAAGCATAATAACAAGTGTTGTTTTCATGTATGTACACCTTAAGCTTTAAATATTTTGCATTGCAGTAGTGAGAATTAGATTTGTGTCACATTACAGCAGCGTGAATGAGATTTCTTTCAATTATGATAATGTAAACGTGGTGCTCAAATGCCACTAAAATATTGCCACCATGCAAAACAAAAAATACACATATTCTAATAATCATATTAGAATATCATATTCACTTGTATGCTTTTGTTGCATCCTTAAAGTCTTGTATTTTTAAACCATTAAACCGTCAATCTTTAAACCATTTTGGTTGTTGTGTTGCAGGTTGACACAGACCAGACGTGTTCTCGACAAGTTTTGTGAGGTTCACACTCCAGGTTACACTCATATATCGATGAACAGATTTGCAGTGTTTTGCCCAAACAAGGCAACACAACACACTGTCAAAGCCCTGAATGGAGGTGATTAAAAACAAGTGTGTGCGGCTCTCTGGGCTGTTCTCAGTCCATCATTTGCCCTCGGCACACTGTACGATTAAACTGGAAGCTCTCGTGTGCGAGAGGTGCTGCAGTCGTCACACTGCACAGAAAGACAGTAGGCAAATGCATCGGAGTGACAAGGAGCAAATATCTCCTTGAATGTGTCCTTTTCATGCAACGAGGATGAAAAAGCCTGTTTTTATTGTGTCTGTTAATCCCTCTCCTAAATGTATTACCTCCAGAACTGAATGCACTGATGACTTATTGACTGTCTTTGGCTTCCTAAAGCACCAGCCCCCATCTGCCAAAAAGTGTTTGGCTTCAAATCAGCCCTAATCCTCTTTTGCTTGCAGAAATATTAAACCCCGCCCCCTTCTTTCTCTTTTCTTTCTTTCTTTCAATCATTCTTTCTTTCTTTTCAACTTTGTGCCACATTGTTCATCAGACCCCTTCAGCTTTTTTCACAGGCATAAAATAATAACTTAGAAAACTGTTAGACTGTTGATATTCCGGGGAAGTTTGATAACGGATTTAGAGAGATGAAAGCTTCCCTCAAACAACCCAAGTGAACCTTTGTATCCTATATGCAGAAAGACTAGGGCTGTTTCCATAACAATCACAAGGTATAATCCATCAGTTTTGGCCTCTGTTTGGCTCCCCATGCGATCATCTCAGCTTGAGTTTCTTCTTCTCTTTTTAAAGCCTCAACAGAGTAAGAAACAACCTGAAATTATCCATCGTAGCCCATCACATCTGCAGATTAGAACCACACACTCAGCAATCAGACTCATGCTGTGTTTACCCACAGTTCTGTGCAGCCGTTGAAAGAAGTGCCAAATTCAAAGCTGTTATTACTGAAAAAACCAACACATGTTCATCTTACCGTTCTCTCAGCTCACGCTTACAGAATAAAGTTCTCTGGTGCAATTTTACATGATGAATCTGATGATATAATCTGATGCATTTTGATATATACAATCATACTAAAATCCATGTACCATGAAAATGCACAGATCCATCTATTTATGATATCTTAAGATCCTTCTAAATATATCATGATAATATTATGGTAAATGTGCAAACCGCCATGGTAGTACCACGATATTTCTACAACATCCATCATCTATGATAGAATGTCTCTGGCAAAGAGCATGTTTGCTACAAATCTGACTTCTGACTTATTTTAAGTATCACACAAGAATAAGTAGTTCCCTAGAGTTCATAGGAACTGGATATATATATATATATATATAGTCTAGTTGACTTCTGGAGTGTGTGTTGTGCAGTGTTTTATAGTCCATAGTCACTAGCTAAAACCACTGGTACCCTATTTGTGTTGCTATACCTTGTATGTTCCACAAACATTAAATGGTATTTAGAACTAAATTTAAAAAATGGTTTTGGAATAAAATAAGGATAATAAGAGTAAATGATTTCAGAAACAAGGTAATCTATGATATTTTTTGATATCATAGATATCATCATATTTTTTGTCTCCCTCAGCTAGAATTAAACCCATCACTGTTGAAATAACCATCTTAAACCAGCATAAACTTCAGTGCTGGTCTTTTCTAAAGGTGGCCTTCAGAGCAGAATGACCTTTGCGTTTCTTAACCACAACGTTTCCACCACCAAGCAGACGGACTTTTCTTCACCTCAACCCTATTCCTGGAGACGATGACATAGTTGAAGCAGGGCTTACAGCTGTGGGGATCGGTTGTTTTCTACAAACCTCTCTTCTGCTCTCAGGTACAATGATTCTTTTAAGCTATTACTGTAATTTAGCATTAGCTCGGTAGTTACGGCAGTTCCTTTTTTTGTGACTCTCACAGACACAATAGCTCTTCTAGAAGTTTGGTGTGTCTAAAAAAGTCACCGTCTATTCTAAATAAACTTCTTTATTCTTCTACTGTATCATTTTCCAATATTGCACCACAATCTGTCACAGTGGAACTCAAGCCTCTGCGTTATCTGCATGATGTTCCTGGTAGATGTGTCTTTCTTTTGCCTTTCCAGGTGACAGCCGCAATATCCACTGCAGTAAAGCAGTTATTCTGAAATGCATGGGAATGTGTTGGTCAGGCCCGCAGGCGTGGTGAAGTGCTCTGATTGCGATCTAATGAAGCCATCAATTAATGTGACAGAGTTTCTGAACACCCTTCACCCAAAGGCAGGAGACGTTTTTCCACCTTCACCAGCTAAACCTAAATCACAGGATGGGATTACAGCGCTGATGGTGACCGCCGCCGCGACTCTGTGTCTCGTGGCTGATTGCAGACTCCAGGGTAAAACTCTGTGTGTAACATTAGTAGAATGTTTTTCAAAGTTAGATATCAAATGTAATTCCTGTTTAATTAAAACAAATCAAGTAATAATGTGAAAACAATATCTAAAAATGTATGTTTTGAACGTTTCTAGAACATTTACAATAATGTTAGTGAAATCGTTAGAACAATCGAAAAATGTTCTTACAGCCTAAAATTGTTAGTTGGGTGGACTTTTGGCATAAAGTTTGGCAGAACCTATTAAAACTTATTAAAATGTTTGCCTGCAAAATAAGCATCAGTCTGTAAACAGCTGATCCGTGTCTTTTTTCACTAACCAAACTGTATTAAAAAGTAGTGATACCATCAATATACTGTGGGTTTATTGAAACGTATCATGGTGATCCTATAGCATTTTTGGCAGTACTTCAATGTACCATTAAAATCAGGCTATATGAACCATTATTCATTGCCATGGTATTTATCAAAGCACCATAGTGCCTCCACTGTACTTCCTTTGTAAGGCTTGTTTAACATTGCGGCCCCCTGCATGAGAAGATATATTAAAGTTCATGCTTTTTAAATGGGTTTCCCTTTGTGACCTTTCTAGCATCTGGTGCAGATTGAGTCTCAGTCCCATGTCTCTCAGCACATCCGCCGCTGACCTCAGAACAGCTTTGAACGTCTGTGGCAGACTGCACTGCGCTGGAGAGCCTCGCAGGACCCTGACATTTAAATAAAAGATGCTGTAATCTGGGGAGAAATGTCGTGGCTTACACGGGTGGCCAAAATCTGATAACATGGAATAGCTTTTAAAGCACAATGAGAAAAGGTGGCCTCACTTAAATACTAAGCCCCTCTGTCTCTCTGCTCTTCTGACAATATTCAGGTTGCAAGACCTCCTAATCTAATCAAAGACGTATTCATTGCCTCACTTGCAATTTAATGATGTACACAGAGAATGCATCCTTTTCCAGCTCTCAGAATGCATTAATTCACCCTTTACGGTGTCACCAACACCAGTGACCCTCGTTTTAATTGTTAAGCCTTTTATGAAAGCTGATGTTGGCATGCCATAGACGGATTTAACAGAACAAGCAGACATGATGTCAGGTAAACCCCCTCTTGACTCGAGGAACCTGGGCTAGTTTGAAATTGAGACTGCTGTCATGTTTGCTCATTGTTAGAATGGAGTATTTTATGAATATTTCATCCCTTTTGCCTCTTGCCAGCTTTACTGGTATTCCGGCTGCATACTGATTTTTAGTATGTGGAGGGACTGGTGTAAAATACTCTTCTGTACTGGTGAATGTCTCCCCAACTATGATCTACCAAAAGCAGATTTGCAAAATGTAGATAAGTGTCTTGCATTATAGTAGCAGTCAAGAAATCTCAGGGGATTCTAGCTTGAAATACTGAAGTAAATGTATGGCAGAAATGGCAGAATTCATCAGCGCTGGACAAGCAGATGAGAGTTTGTGTACTTGGCTGTCACAAAATGGCTTTGAAATTAGGACACAATAATTGAGTGAGGTTTATGCCTAAACAATCTACCAATGGAGCAAGATGAAAATAACTCAAAATTTAAGAAAACTCATATCTAATTAGCCTTTTTAGGTTAATGTAACTGTTTTATGCATGTTAAGATAGTTTCAATGAAAAACAAGACAAAGAGTTCTACAGCCTCATTTATAAAACATAAGGCAAACAAATTGGACATAAATTGTTACATTAAATACATGGACAAGTTACATATCAGTGGTTTTTAACAGCTTACACAGAAATTAATTCCCCTGATGTTTTATGAATAAGGGCCATTAAGGATAAGACGTTATATGAATATGAATGTGTATAAAGGAGAATTCAAAACATACCGCATGCACTGGGGTGACATTAGTGTTTATGTCATAAAAAGACTCTTCACTCCAGTTTTATGATCTGAGTGCCCTGGTGTACGCAAAGCCTCTGCTTGCCATTCTGCCCCGGTTTCCCCATACCTGACGCAGGCCGGGCAAACAAACTACCAAACAAACACTCCAAGATAACACTTTCCCCCAATTGAACACTGCAAACCCCCCTTACTGCATAAGCGCATCTCATTTCCCTTATGCACAATCCTATATGTGACTGTATTCTGGTTATACAGTGGTGTGGGTTGTATAGAAAAGCAAACATGGTGCAACTGAAAACTGGAAGACAGTTAGGCTGTATATTTCAGCAGAAATGGCTCTCATGACGTTTTAAGACCTGAGCATCATTATCATTTTATGTGTGTGTGACGTTTGTGTCTGACAACAACAAAGAGACAGCAGTCATAACACAGGCATAAATTTCAAAGTGCCTCTAATACAAAGATTCTCATCTGTTTTTTATTTCATTCTTTTTAATCCTAGTCATGCACAACTATGTACAATCATAAAAGGGCACAATTTACTGTATTAATATGGAATTAATAAGACATTTTTGTTTTGATTCTGTTTTATTCTTAAGTATTTAAAAGCATTACAGATAAAATTGTTAGAATGCATTTTTAGATCCAAAAAGCATTACTGAAACTGTAGCATTTTTGTTACTGCATGGTAAAGTTACTGAAACGTTTTTACAACCTAACATTTTTTGCTGTGTTCACAGTCTTYACTAYGGTTTGGACCCGCCCTCCAAGACGAGACATTTGGCAACATTAGCAAAATGGAACAATGGAATAAAAAAAGATGAGTGTGTGAGCACTTGTAACAGTGCACTTGTGCCCTCGGTGACCCCGTTCAAAGTGCCATTACTATCCCTGATCTTAAGGTATTTGACCTTCCTGGAAAAAAACCCTGTCACATATCCGCCCAGAGACTCAGTCCTGATAGCTCTTTACAACTAGCAAGAATCTGTTGTTGTTGTTACTGCAGCTGGGGCTTTTTTTTAACACTACAAATCCTGAGGCTATGAAATCACCTCATGCATCATGGCCATTGAATTTTACATGCTTTTGGGTTTGACCGGCCGATCAGAGTGGTACCTAATCTGAAATGTGTTGGGTAAATTACCCAGCCTCAAACCACTAATAAAATAAAGAAATATACAAAGATAGAAAGTAGATTTAATAAATCACCCAATAGGAGTTTTCCCGGTGTCATAAAATCCACTCTGGTGACAAAACACCTCAATAGGGGACTGGAATATGAAGATGGGCCTCGGGCAGGAAAATAACAAATTATTGGTCTCTGTTGAGAAAGCGGATGTTGGAAATGCAAATGATTATTGCTCGGCGCTCTTCAGTGTGTTTGGTTGTGAGTGTAGCCCTTGTCCCCTGGGTGAGGTGTGTTATTCTTTTATGAGAAGGTGAAAAGAGACACAGGTAAAGACAGACCAGTGGGATTAAGATTCTTGACAAGGTGGATCAGTTTCTTTTGTCGTTGTCTGTTTAAATAACGTCTGGAGTCGTGATTTATTGTAAGCGTATTGTCATAAGATACCAGAAGTTATTAAATCATCGGTGTTTTCTGTGTAAGCAAATGCCTAATTTCTGCACTCAGGAATGTTGATTGTCAATATATAAACAGCGTGTAGAGGTTTTATAGGTTGCCATGGTAACCGTCTCTGTTACAATACCAGTTGCTATTGTTCCTACTGTAAAAACAATGAACATTCAGGGTTAAATACAAGTTAATGCATTTGTGACTTTTTGTGACAAATTACTGAGCTGGTTAACTCAGCTTAAATTATCACTGTTACACACCTACTGTTACTGTTCCTAAAATGTTTAAAATAACGTTAGAGAAATGTTCATACAACCTGAAAGTGTTAGCTGGGTTAATGTTTGTCAGTTTTGACACTGGACTCCTAACATACTGTACAGTCTCAGACTGACGGCTGCACATTGCGATCATATTAGCATAAACAGTGTCGCATGTCACGAGGCGTGTTTGTGTGAGCGTGACGGCGGGAAGCAGACAAACAGCAGAGCAAATGGCAGCGTGATGTGCATTTGCATCTAATAGTCTTGCAGGCATGGCTTGACAATCGCTGCAGTGTTAACAGTAAGATACACCTGCATGTTATTTTAATGACCCTGTTTATGGTGATGTAAAAGAAAATATTCATACATTTGGAACAACACAAGGGTGAGTAGATGATGAGGGAATCTCAGCTAACATGATACGTTCTCAGAACATTGGCAAATGTTCTCTACAAGCTCTCCAAAGTATCAGAACATATTTGCAGTAACATCAGTAGATTAGTAGTTTTTATATATTATATATCAGAAATGTTATTCTTAAGAAGTTAATTAAAGACTTTACTGTTAAAAAACGTGTTAATATAACTATATTGACAACTTCGATAAGCATTTTAATGTTTTTGTTACTAAAGGAACATTAGGGGAACATTCCAGCAACCTAATATTGTGAGCTGGGATGGTTACTTTAGAATGAACTTTCCTTTAAAGTCACTTTGTGAGGAAGCACATCTTTTCTCACAATTTTTTTCTCTCAGATGCAGGGGGTGTAAAAATGACGGAAATTTACCTTGGATGGATTCAGATGAACAGAAATGAGGCTCTTTACGTTAGAAGGACTAAAAATACTTCAGCGGAGACCCTTGAGACGAGACTTGCCAATCAATCCACGATCGTATGAGGTGTTTGATTTAAGTACTGCAAAAAAACTGCACTTGTGTGGCACTTGTATTTAAAAAAGAAAATGCTGATATATTCCATTTTACGCTGATATATAGAACATTTTCACATCATAGATGTCACGTGTGAATCTGTCAAATGCACCTTGTCATTTATGTCGATACACCTCTAAATATCACATAATGGATTTCTCAGTTCATGTTGGTCTTGGGTCACGGCTGCTAAGAATCCCATAAACACTGTAGGTGTCGTCCGATTTAAACCTTAAATTTTGTAGACCTTGGCCTAAATTTAAATGCCAGTCATGCATAAATTCATTCAGGAATTACAATTTCCAATATTTAGGAATTAGTCAGAGTTTCCGGCCCATAGCACAGAATAGATACCAATATAGAGGAGCAATACAGTGCTTAAATGAGTTCTCAGGGGTATTTCTAAATGCCCTGACCCTGGGGTGAATACTTATCCACGAACAGAGGGACGATTTGAGGCTGGCAGTGGAGCGCGGGGTGGAAAAGATGGGCTGATAATTGCCATGCCAAGGCAGGGGTATATTAGAATGCCTGAATACATGAATAAGTATGTTGCGGATTCTAGGAAGCATGCGGTTAAGGATTCAAGTTATGGGGGCGGACGGAGCCGGAATAGCGTCTTAGGCTGTGGAACTTTCCTAAACAGCAGCATCTATTAACTGGAGTTTTACATTTTCTCTATAAAATGTGACTGGTGCTTGCCCATGCAAAATTCACTGCCAGTATGCAGGGCTGCTGTGGGTGGTTGCTAGGGAATTGCTAAGCAGTTGCTAGGTGGTGCCGAGGGCAAAAGTTTTATACGTTTTCAAAAGCCAGGTATTGCTCTTTGTTTTTGGAGGAATGTTGTGGTTAACAGACTGTTTTCTCAATACTTGCTGGCTTTGTTAAATTTTAATACAGTCTGTTTGCTTACAACACTTTTGATGCCTACAAAGAAAAACAGCATTAGTTAAATTGTGGCACAACACATTAATCTTTAAATATGAACTGCAAGGTTTGTAATTTAGTCATTTTCTCACAAGCAAACCACAAAGCTGTGAGTGTGACACAAAGCTTTGTGAGGTCATGTGATGAAGTATTTAGCGCTAGTCTCTCAAAGGCATGTTTTATTGAATACAAGCAGGGAAATTACTGTTTCTACACAGCTAACAGTGAATGTTTTAAGAATGTTAGTACAGTTCCTCATAATATTCTCTAATATTCTCTATATTATATTCTCTAAAGTACTCTAGAATATATACATGTGTGTGTGTGTGTGTGTGTGTGTGTGTGTGTGTGTGTGTGTGTGT
>JBAJNP010003157.1:10018-41706 GCA_036877545.1 Yasuhikotakia modesta | reverse complement strand
TCTTCTTTTAAGATTTACTGATGACAAATTTGATCCAGAAATTGGGGCAACAATCGGTAAGTTAAACAGGTTAAATAATAAATATTGACTGTTACATTTATCTCGATGAAATGATTTTTCTCTGATGTTGTGTGAATGTTGTGAATGATCTCCTGAATCCATCATTTTTCCTCATGTTGTGAGCTGAGAGTTTATGTGCCGTTCATATTCCCAACTCAGATCTCCTTCATTATTCTCCTCGGGTAAATCTGTCAGTGCTGAAACTGAGGACTGGTTTGTGCGCTCAGATCTTTCATTCACAGACTGCTGACAGATTTATTCTGTCATCTTTACAAGCGCAGTTTGGATGTAAATCACTTACGTTTGTAAGTGATGCAGTGACTGAGACAGTCGGTTCTGTTTTTAAATTTATCTGTATGTAATAAAGCTGCAATTCTCCTTTTAGTTGTAAATTTAGGAGTTTCTATGTTTAGACTGTCTGGGCCGTTTGCCTGACAAACGTCTGAGTCCCCAAAAATTAAATCTGTCTGTATGCCCGTATGGTTTTACCATAATCCTTTTCAAAAATCACTTTTTGATGAAAGAAGACATTTAACAAATTCAATTCAACAAGAAAGACCATATAAACAAAAAACCCAACTGATGTTCCTGATGTTCACAGTTTAAAGGGTTTGTCGTATATCCTCTAATCACATTTATTTGTTAAGGTGTGGATTTTAAAGTGAAAACTCTCACTTTGGATGGAAGCAAAACAAAGCTGGCGATCTGGGTGAGAAATCAACTGTTTTGCTCTTGTAAGTTTAGCTGTGAGCAGCTGTGAGTCTTTAAAAGGTGAAACCCAAACTTTCTCTGGTTTGTTTGTTAGTTACACTAACTTACAGTTTAGTAATAGTTTAGACTTTAATGCATGAGACAAACTAACGTGACACAAACATGTCAGAAGATGGCAGTGTTGCTCTTGTTACTATATGAAAGTTGGTTGTGTTTCAAAACTCACAATTCGCAATTCATAATAGCCATTATTATTAATATTTACACGATGTTAAATAACATTGAAACTAACCACAGTAAAGAGTGATTCTGTTGTGTTTGCAGGACACAGCAGGCCAGGAACGGTTCCGAACTTTAACGCCCAGTTACTACAGGGGAGCCCAGGGTGTTATTCTGGGTACAAGACATGTTATAATAACAGTTCATAACAGTAGCGTTTCTGAGACGTGATGTTTTGTATAGTCTCACTGGTGTTGTGTCTTTACAGTGTATGATGTCACCAGACGAGAAACCTTTACCAAACTGGAAAACTGGTTGAATGAACTGGAAACGTACTGTACAAAAAACGACCTTGTCAAGATGCTAGTGGCAAACAAAATGGATAAGGTGTGTTCATGTCATTCACTGTTTCTGTTCTGTGTGTCTCAGTCTCATGTGTTTGTCTCTGTACAGTAACAGGGCTGTATCGTTCTGCGATGTGTTTATGAGGGTACGGGAAAGTCGTCCAGTTTTTAAAACATGATTAAATAATGAAATCTTAAATCTCTTAAGTTGATCCTCTGACTTTCCCTCTGTCTCATTCTGTATGCAGTATGTAAATGTTTGATTCGTTCTAGAAAATGATGCTTTCAGATGCTTCAAATATAAGGTTTTAAGCCTTCTGAAGATCTCATTGTTTATAGTCAAATATTTAGTTTAGTCCTGTGTAAATTGTTGACTCAGTTATATTTGCTGTGTTGTAGTTTTTACTAATATTAAGTATGTAGCTGTTATTCTCATTATTGAGAATCTTGTCGTTTCTCCAACACTGAATTTCCAGTGAAGTTTCAGTTATTTCCTCTGTCCTGTGCAGGAAAACCGTCAGCTGGGACGGGATGAGGGACTGAAGTTTGCCAGAAAACATTCCATGCTGTTCATCGGTGAGTCGCCGCGGATCGAGGCTTTATCCCGCGCGGAGCAACTCCAGCCCTCGTTATTCCGTCCTGTAAAACTTACCTTCCCGTTCACTTTGGTTTCAGTTGTTTTCTGTTCCCATATTTCGTTTCTAAACTCATCACCGTCACACATGGAAAAATGGGACTTTTGACGTAAGCTAGTTTATTCTGCTGCCATGCTAGCACGGGCTACTATTTTTAAACACGAGGGCCACGTTAAAACCAATCATTATGTTGTTTAATGGAGATTATTTGTACAAGTTGAGCGATTATTTATTATGACAGCAAATTCGAGTCAGACTTTACAATGGTTTGAGTTTGTTTCTCATTTGTGGTTGTGTAATGGCCCACATTAGCGCCGCTGCGTTTGACGTTCTGTGTGTTTCTGCGGCGTGGGTTCGGTTTGTCAGGTGACGTGAGCGGGTATGTAAGCGGCCGTCCGTCTGAATTAGCGACGGAGTCCTCGCACCAAACGAAACTAGCAGATGGACGCGAGCTTTTTATTTTTATGTCTTCATATTTTATATTTCCTGTTTCGTTTTGTTCTGCTCAAACTTCTGAATATTCAAAGCCAAATGTTTTAAATACTCTCTCTCTCTCTCTCTCTCTCAGAGGCCAGTGCTAAGACGAGGGACGGTGTTCAGTGCGCGTTTGAGGAGCTGGTGGAGAAGATTCTGCAGTCACCAGGTTTATGGGAGAACATCTACAGAACCAGAGGAGTCCAGCTGTCAGAACTCTCAGAAAGTTCTGACGGAGGCTGTGGGGCGTATTGTTCTCTTCTCTAACACACACCGGCGTTGTGCCGTTCCTTTAGAAACACGATACATTAACGTTTTTGGTTTTTGTATCTGCACACAAGCAGAACCAGTGTCATGTTTTCAGGACAGTGTTAAAATCTTGAAGCACTAATAATTTTAACAACCTCTCTGGAGGAACTTATTGAAACACGCTTTTTGTTTCTCTTGTGCCGTTTTATTTTGTTTCATCCCAGTGCCTGTGTTTTTTATTTAGGTAGAGGTAAACATTTATTAACCCAATCTCAGTGTTTCAGACTCCTGGAACGAGACATCAGATATTCATGCGTCTGATCTCAGCAGTGCATTTATCTCTGTTTCACTTTTCCTGTCAGTCAGTCACGTTAATTCAGATTCCCGTGCGCTACAGGAATCTGTATTGAATCGGTTCGTCTCTCTGTCTTTATAGAATAATAATAGTTGGTTTTGGATCTGTGCTGTACTGCCTTTATTGACTCGGACCGCCCACTTTAAAAATGTTTTTAAAGGGTTTATAAATCAAACAGATTGGCTCAATAATCATACGTATTATAAAGAGGTTTAAAAAATAAGATAAAGTGAGTTTCGTTTAAAAGGGAAAGATTCGTCCGCAGCCTCACGGCCGCTCTAACGTTGCCTGTAACTGTTGTGTGTGTCTGTCTTAAAAACACGAGAAATGGTGTGAATTTTCTTCCTGTTAAAATGAAAGGGTTGGAGTGAGTCATAAGGGTGTAACTGTAGACAGCTGGTTTTCACATTCAGAGATTTGAACGAAAAGACAAATTTTAAAAATGACACGTAATAGCAGTGCAGAATATTTCTGTTGTTTGGGTGAAATCTGAGCTTTTTGGACCTGAGGTATTGAGGTTTGTTGTGTTTGCCACAGAGACGCGTCCACATGGGGTCTCTCATGTTCAGTCTTACGTTTGTTTTCAATACTTGAAAATGTTTAGTTTACATCTTTTCCTCCAAACCTTCGTTTTGAGGATGGTATTGTTTGTTAACAGTTGCATGCTGTCTTGTGCACTGTTTAGTTTTTTGTTGCAATGAAGTTTAAGAAATTAAGGTTATTTAATCGCATCTCTGTGTTTGATAGACGTTAGAATATAGATTATAACTATTTATTATTAATATTATTATTATTATTAGTCACGTGACTGAGATTTACAAGACTGCATTAAACGATACTGCATGCTTTTATTGCACATTAATGGCTGTATGTAAATAACATGTTTGTAAATAATGGACTCCTCATAAAGGTTGCACTCCTCTGTACTGCACATGTCTCTGAATGCTTTTTCTCACACGGCTTCCAGCAGCGAGTTCTTGTTAAATACGACCCGCCGCAGGAATGCGTCCACGGCCCTGTGCGATTTCACCATTTCCCGTTACATTTCTGTGTGAGAAGCAGCAAAGCGTTCGTTTGTTTCTGCGTTCAAACGGGATCTTTGTATGGTTTCGGCACGGGTCCGATACGGTGACCCAAATGATGCTTTCGGAGGGACGGGCGGATGCGGTTACCATAGAGACAGCGGAGGTTTCCTATAGATGAGAAGTGATACACGTCATATGTGAGAGATGTTGTTGGATTAGATACAGACTTACTGGGAGAAAAATGTCTCGATCAAACATCAAACACGCTCTGCAGTGTCCATAGTTTTATCCTTATGTGACTGGCTAGACACGCTGGTCCTGTAATACTGTAAGATAAACGCTCCCACCTGCCAAATGGAGACTGGCTTAGAAACAGATATTCCAGATGCAAAATTATAATTACATAATATGATAACTGTGGAATAATTACCGCCTGAAAGGAGACGTTTTCACTAGCAGGAATTTTCTTTATGGTGGTTTGCGTGCTGGTTTAGCTAGTGTAGTGGCACAGCCATTAAAATAGTCTTGTTGCTAGTTAAGACAGTTAAGATGGCTAGTCGGCGCGCCAGTGCTGTAGCTGTTGTTGTCTCAACTGTAGGTGATTATCAAGATATCTTCAGATGTGGTGCACAAGTATCTTTCATGCTACGGTACATAAACCTAATGACCAGGTCCAGATACATCCTGCAGATTATTTGTGGTGGTTGTGGGAGGAAAATTGTTGCACTGTCCTGCATGAGACCACTGTGAGACCACTGTGAGACCACTGTGAGACCACTGTGAGACCACTGTGAGATCACTGTGAGATCATTGTGAGATGGTTGTGGTGGTCCTTAGAAGTTCTCCAGATGTCACTAAAGTCGTGTGTCTCACTCTCTTTATCAGTGATTGAGTGTTTAAATCCAAAGGAACATTTTCATTAGCGTTTAACGCTAACTGCAGCTTAGCCCGGGGTGAATGTTGGGCTTTTGCTTGTACCTCACATGCCGTAGCTATCGATGCCACATTTGGCCGGCTGTAACGCCTCAGTTAACTGTAATATTTCTCCACACAGCAATTTGCTTGGCTGTCTTCCATTTCCAAATCCGTCTGAATCTGAACGACTCGGTGTTTATGTTAAATATCAAGTTGATTAGCTGTGGTATTATGGGTAATTTTTTTGCAATAATTCTCTGCAACCTTCACAGTCAATTGGTGCCAAGGTTTAGAAATCCACAGACTGCCAACACGGATATTTATTGCTCCCAGATGATTAGCTTTTCTGTAAAGTTGGAAATGTACGTTTGACATCTGAGGTTGTGTTGGTCACAGTACAGAGTTTTTCACACTTGTGTGGCTTTTTAATGACATTGTTGTTTAATGTCTCGCTTTTTCCTAAAATCGTTCTTTAACAAGTTTTTGTCAGAAGGTTGTCAGTTGTAATAATTTTAGCTGCGTGCCGCTACCCTGCAAACTGCTGAGCAACCAATCGGAAATCACCTTTAAACCATGTGGTTAAATACTTGAGCTTTCATTGGCTGAGTGTCATTTACACAAAGTTGAGACGTCAACATGAGTATCAAACATTCAGAGAGTCCAGATGTTTTTCTTTCATGTTGAGTGGAAATTAAAGTTTAAAATTATGGTTCATTTTACAGGAAGTTCTTCAGCGTTTACCCACCAACTTCCTGTTTCAGCTGGAGATGCATCAACACGGATGAACCATCTGCACTTGTCAGACAGTTTTCAGTCTTCAGTCTTTAAACTGAATGTGTTCTGCTCTGGACACAAGACAGTTCTGGCTGTAAAATGTGTTGACTTCTGTGCAGTCCAGTCCGTCATCTGAGTCCATTTCTAGAGTTTGACAGAACTTTGACGTCCCGTCACACATCTCCTCCTGCTGCTTCAGACGGGCAGAATTGCTTTTCTCATCAATGAAAAGAACCTACAAATTATTAACGTTCTAGATTCCAGAATGAAATATCAACCGCATCATTTTTGACATGACCGTGACCGGCCGTCGTCTTTTCCTCACGAATCAATTTAGTGCTGAAAAAATAAAACTCAGCCCTGCGGGGAACGGAAAAAGATCTTTCCCTCTTGAAGTCGGATTTAGGCAGAAAGCTAAGTGGGCGCTTGGGATGCTAAAGCATGAATTAGTGGCTTCATTCATCTTTAGCGGGTCTGTGGGCCTCAGTATCTTTGGCCCGGATCCTCTGACTGGAATTCCTGCAGCGCTCTGTCATTCACTCCACATGTTCGGACCCTCGTAAAGGGAACCAGATTGACTGCTGCAGTATAGGGTGCTGTAGCCACAGGCTGCTATAATAAACTAATCACATTGTATCAACACGCAGAGGGTGTACGCTTTCCTCAAGCCAGAGAGGACAGAGCCATGGAAAAACCGCATGTTCCACATTTGTGTTGTTAAAGAATGAAAGCAAGGATGATAAAAGCAGTCCGGTGGTCCTGAGAGCGAGATGATTGGCGTTCGCGGTCGCAGACTCTTTATTCAGTGCAAATAATCCTGCCTTGCAAATAATTGTTGTATTTATTTGTCTTCCACCGCCGGATTGGACAGGATTTAAACGTGCCGGTGAGCTAAACACACGCAGGACTGCGTGAAGTTTCACGGGGGTCAGAAAAACGCTTTGTTGTGTTTTTTAATCGTTTCTGTTGGAATAAACGGAGAAACGAATCATGTTGCATAATAGAAAGTTTGTTGAATGTTTTGTTTTTACTTCCAGTCTGTTTTTACTTAGCGCTCAGAATAAAACACCGTCCATCGCCATGAAGTCTTTAATGCACAAACTCTAATTCATTTGGACTTTTTCAGTTTTTACCCTGTATGGTAAAAAAACAAGAAGGCACTGAGTTTGATTAATGCATTGAGGGTGTTTTTTTTATATATACGTCTGGCTTTAGAAGTGAAAAATCTGTTCTTTCGCTGCTGGAGGTACCAAACTCTGATTTCAACCCTTGGCAAAGTTCAGCGCTAAAATGTTTACATTGGGCCAATCACGCTTCAGACGGTAGCGTCTGCACTGGAGTGATGATGTCATGAGTGATGTCATGAGTGATGTCATGAGTGATGTCATGACTGCTGCCACCGACAGCATCATTACGAGGTTTAAAAAAGGTTAAACAACAAACTTGGTGGCTTATAGCTGAAATTACCTGCTTTTATTTTACCTTTATTTAGATCTTAGCTTGAAGGAAAAGTTCCTCTGGGAGTTTATGTCTGTTAGCAGATTTCAGTGCTCAGCTGGTTGTTTGCGCCTGAAATAGTGATGAGTGACATGTTTGTGAACTTCACAGAAAATAAAATGTTAATTTAGTCAAGTCTCCGTATGAACTAAATTTAAGATGTTTTGCTCATATAATCTGTGTATATTTATTAGACACAAGCTGGACTCTGTAAAGCTGTTGTCATTTTCTCATTATGTATCAAATTATAAATCATTATTATAAACTCACGCATGAAACAGGGTGAGGCCTCTGATGTTTGGTTTGTGTGTTTAAATGTGTTTGTATTGATGTTAAAGAGAAAACTGGCTGTTAGCAGACGTGTGTGTGTGTGTGTGTGTATGTGTGTGTGTGTGTGTACTAGTGAGTCTGGTGTTTAGATGATCCATGAATCTGTGAGGATTAAAATCTGTCACTTTAGATCTGGATTAGAACGTCTGTTACAGTAGAACCCTCCTAGAACCTTTGAAGTAAGTGGAACGTTTCTGACCGGCAGCGGATCTAGAGACACATATATTCCCATCATACAGCAGTTCCAGGGCACATCTCGCTTTTTTATTGTCTTTTTATTGCAGCGAGAGCTCAGTTTGTAATGTGAAAAAGACTCAATGCTGATTCAATTACGCTGGCCGATCACTCATTTTCCAGGAGCAAAACAAAGAAAGAAGCGGAAAAGTTGCAGTCTGGCCCGACTTTTTCCCTGGAGAACCGAACGCTTTTGTTTGATGAGTGACTGTGTAATTGAAAAAAATGGTTTGACTGTCAGAAAAAAGTCCTTCAGCGATAAGAGCCCGTTTTGAACACCAGTTCTGTTCTTTGGACCTGCCGCGCTGTTGATTGGTAAAATATCTCCTTGCGTGTTAAATTTCGTGTTGTGAGGCAGTTCCTGCCACGAGTCTCCTGCTGCGGAGCGTAAACCCAAACATCGGGCTTATATCAGAAATACAAACACACTGGGACATGTTTAGAAATGAATGATTTAGAGAGACGACGGCGTCTGTGAAAAGTGTCCAAAAGTGATGAAGTTTGGTGTTTGGTGTGGATTTATAAAGGCGTCCCAGCGCCGGCCGGTTGGAACGCGACTCCAAAACACCAAATAACCAAAGTCCTGTGGCAACTCCGGCCAGCCATGTTTACTGCAACTGTGTGTTCCCTGAGAGAAAATCTGTCACATTAGGGGTAAACGTGTGCAATGATTGTTAAAACAAAAGTTACACAAGCAGAGGAACGCAAGGGAAGCGTTTGCCGTTGATAGATTGCAGATACGCTGATGGCTGGAGTGAGGAAAAGAAAAAACGGACTCAGGGAACGAGGCGAGCTGAGGTTATGTATTACAGATGGTAATTTGTAAATCATAAGCCGCATTCAGAGGTCAGTTTTAAAACACCGCGAGGCCAAGAGGATGGAAACTGTTGTCTGTAATTTTTCATTGTGATACGATACCTAATACACGTTACCGCCGGTCGTGTTGAAAATATTGTCTGCCTGAAAACATTTGGCAAATGGACTTAGGCATCTAATATGATTTCTGTGAATTTATCATTGTATAGTCTAGGATACGTCAGAAAAACGTACCCAGAGACCAATATTTTGAGCTGGCGTCTAGACGCTCTGTTTATTGACAACAGTAAGTTTATCCAAGGTGATGTTACCTTTAAAATTTTAAGTGCTTTTTTTGAATGTGCCAATAACACACACACTCGTGCAGAACTCTATACGGAAGAATATTAGCGGTATGTAAACGACAGGAACTTGCTTTTGTTTGTCTGTTCCTCTCAGCCAAGACACATTCCTGCTGTTTCTCATCCATCCTTTACAGTCCTGAGGAATTTCTTAAACTGATGCTTTAAAAATATCAGACGGGGAAACATGGACTCTGAGTTTTTATGCTTGATCTTGTCATTTTGTCTCCCTCAGGATTACGGATGCGACCTTCTGATTTGACGTCTCTGATTTGACATGTCTCTCTTCAGAGGATCTGTTCAACGTTTTCCCAACGTTCCACAATAACATGCCCTTTATACCAAGTTTTTTGTGGTTTCTCTGAGGTTCACAGAGGAATTACAGACAGGAAATGTTTTGAGTACCTCAGGTTCGTTCGCTGAGGCACTGGTTTCAGCAAAGAGTGTGATTTTGTAAAACATCCGTGACTTTGGAATAACGATAATAACTACAGGAAAAACAGCAGCTACCACTTTCTGTCTTGCAGTAAAACCAAAAATATTTAAGGTTTATTATCTGCATCATTTACACACATACAAAGATGTTAAATAATATCGTAGCAGATCAAACGTCAGGAGTCTCTGGCTGAGGGAAAACGTATCTGTGGAAACACAATTCATATATTAGTGCTAATATGTTTAGGAAATGCAGTTTAAAAATAGTGTGTTTTGTTTTTAACAATTATTAATATTGCAATAGTCTTTGGTTTATTGATGACCAATAATATTAACTTATGCATTTTTTACTTGTTGATTGGTTGCATTAGTAGTTTTTTGCATTAGTAGTTTTTTGCATTACGTTGCACCAAACGCACGACTGAACAAACACGTAACAAACACACAATTGTTAGCCGTTTATGATAATTGTGGGGCTCAGCATTTGAGTAGCTATGCGGCGGCTAATCAGTGCTAACGCTCCATTGCTAATTAATGAACCAACAGATCATCTGGGTCAGGTGAGCAATTATCCCAGTATGGAACGTGGGTCCGATTTCTTCATCTGACTGGATAACTTTTTTCCTGTTCAGATGATTTTGGAAATTCCTGGTGCTAAGGTTGTGTGTGTGTGTGTGTGTGTGGATTTTGACAGGAACTTGGACCCTGTGTCTGATGAGTGGGGTGGAGAAACATCTGGAGTTTGTCACCGGACCGGCCGGACCAGCATCTCAACCTGTTCTTAACCTGCAGCTGGATGATGAGTGAGATCCACAAACCTCCTCAGATCCTTCAAATGAGACGCTTCGAACCAAAACAGGGAAGAGAAAAAAGTTTCGGTCTTGATGGAAAGTTTTGCTCAAATTGCAGATCTTTGCCAGTCTGCTTGGAGAGAAACGGGGACGCGAGAGAAAAACGAGAGCAGAGCAGAAAATGACAGAAGCGAGTGATTTATACTGATGTCCCTTACGGAAGGATATCAGTGTTTATTATTACAGCGTACAGAACTCACTATCATGAAGGTTTTGTCCATCAGTATTCCAATAAATTCTAAACTATATATAAAATTGTATCAAATTGATAGTTAAATTGTAAATGCTGATAAATTCTGTAACTTTTCTATACACAAACAAAACTTTTGTAAACAAACAAAAATCAGTTTTTCAGCAGTTTTCAGCTGTAGGTTTATAGTGCAAATATATAATTTTAGCTCTTCATAGACTTATGAGTAATGAAATATAAAATAACCTGCAGTGTATGTTTCAGACAGAGATGGCGCCAGAGAGACGTGTAGCTTTAATAGCTGTGGTTTATTCATCTATTTATAACATTTGTTGAACGTTATTTTAGTTGCATATGAATGTTTTTTTAATGTTTACACGTCAGGGACAGTTTTGTTGTCATTTACAAAATAATGTTTGTCCTTTTCTTATGCAGTAAACTTTAATAGTTTCGCGTTAAGGCGGCTTGAGGGAACACAACACAGCTTTGTGTGTCCCATGCCTTCAAACGCACAATTTCAGTGATGGCCTTAAATTTGTGTTTGTGTAGTAAACGTGAAACCTCAATCCAAACCGTTTGGGTCTCAAACCATTTTTGGGCATCTGTCTCTCCCTCTGGCTTTCATTTTCTGTCCTGTCTCCCTCCTCTTCTGTCTGACTGGCATGTTTAACCGCCGATTATTTTGATCCAGGCAAGCAGAATGCAAAACGCATTAATGAGAAAAGCTGGAGGGACGCAGGAAAGATGAGAAGATGGAGAGATAAATCAGTGAAGATTTTAGGCTAAACAGTCAGAAACGTTCGTGTGTTGTTTGTTTTTATCAGCGTGCCATTGATTGTTTGATATTCTTTTCAAACAGTTTTTTGGCAGCCGGTTTATTATTTGTGTGTGGGATTGTATTCAAGTGTGTGTGTGTGTGTGAATGTGGGTCGATAGTTTAGCATGATATTGTGTTTCCTAAAATCCCTCTCTGTTGACCTAGTGCCACTGTCAGGATTCCTGAGTCATGGATTCACGGAACAGCTCTTTAAATGTTGGGAATGTTGAACAGAGGTAATGAAATGCACCGTAAGGTTTGAGGTTTGGTGGTGAGTTAACAGAATATCTGAGAATGGTTTGACTGACTGATTTGTTTAGCTGGAGGAATAGCGTAGCGTCTCTGAATACCTCGTTGTCACGGCGATCATCATGCGTCCGTTCCCAGCATTTGTTTGGGATTAATCCCTTCACAAGATCACAGGATCCTCTTCCTCATCACTCTTTTCCAGTCTTGTTTGTGAATTGCGGTGTCTTTGAATTTACTGTGCCGAAACTAGCGTGAAGAAAAGCGAAGGCCTCTGGAGATGTTAGCTGAACCCGGTCAAACCGCAAAGATGGATTAGTGAAATTCAATTTTCCCATCTGAGCGCTGTGTGAATTATTCCTCTTCTGCTAGGGATGCTGTATAGTGTAGCTGTAAACGGGTTTATTCATAAATAGAGGAACAAACGTCTGCGCTAAAGCTAAATGAAGAGACCATGTTAGTCATTATGTGTCTGAGACTGAAAACCCAACAACATCATCTTCAAATGTTTTTATTTATTGTTCTGCAAAAGTAAACAAGATTCCTG
Organism: Yasuhikotakia modesta; assembly: GCA_036877545.1. NCBI lineage: Eukaryota > Metazoa > Chordata > Actinopteri > Cypriniformes > Botiidae > Yasuhikotakia > Yasuhikotakia modesta. The sequence continues at coordinate 29,641 of JBAJNP010003157.1, read as the reverse complement.
AAAAAACAACATTAAAGGACAATATCCGGTAAATGAGATATTATGCGTTTCTTCATTGGATAAACATCCAGTCTCTAAAAAAATGGGAAAAATGAATATAACTTAACAATAAAAAACATCAGAACATTATTACAAGTTTCTGTTTTACAGTCTTTAATCGTTTAAAGGTGTGCTAACACACATTTTTTGTCTGTTTTGTCAGACACATTTTTGACTTTTGAGGCTGTGCAAGGAACTGAAAAAACAGACATTATTCTCTTTGTTCACTGCAAGAGCAAAATAAGATACGGATGAAACAAAACTAAAATAAAATTAAAGGAAAATTTGAAAGCACATCAAATGTGATCATTTTTCCACTTGAAATATTACGGCACTGATGGAGGAAACAGGGACGTGTATGTATTCGTCTCAATCGTTGTGTTTCAGCACTAATTTCTAAATTGTTTTCAGCAGATCTGAGCGCTGTAAGAGCAGCTTTTTTAAATAAACCTCTCTGGCCTTTCTAACCACAAATGGGTGACGGATTTTAAACAAAAGACCAAATGGCTTTAGGAATAAAGAGTTGGTTCTGACACAGACGGCTGGGAAATCAACGTGAGTTTCTCTAACGCTGATGTTATACATCACAAGTCTTTCCTCTCAATCATTATGAGACTGAGTAAGACAACTTGGTTAAACCAAAAACATTAACTAGACAGTTTGACTAAAAGTTAAACCGCAAGACAAACAAACGGAGATCGAGAAAGAAAAAACATTTGAACGTTCGCTGAATCAGTGATGTGATAATACTGCAATAGTTGCTTTCTTCTCTGAAACATGGACGCGTCTCTAAGACTTCTTGTAAACAGTAATTTGGGAGTAATTTTAACCAGCTGAGGCGAGAGAGAATGGAGGGAAAAACGAGACTCGCCAAATCTCTTACTTTCCCACTGAAGTACCTTGTTCTGTGCACAAGTGTGAGACGACAACAGAGCTTTTAACACTGATAGTGGATTCATAAATATCCCTTTGTGTCACAGTCCTCTGTGTCCACAGACAGATACAGGAACCTTGATGTCTGTTTCTCTCTCCCTCTCTCTCAGGCATCGTGTGTATCTGAAGTCTGCATAGCTACAAGCGTGTGGATGTTTGGAGAAATGGACACACCGACAGACCGGGACTGTGATGATGAGGTCAGTGGAGTTTGCCGGAGCTCCACACCGCAGAGTGAATGTTGGCCGGCGGGACTCATCTCTGCGCTCATGACTATTGTTTGCAGGTGAAAGCTGAAATGTACGACTTTACAGACATAACATTGTCAGAGTCACGGCCACATGAGATATTAAGACAAAACACACAGAACCGCCCTCACGTTTGCATGCGTGTCTTTGTGAATGATGAGAGTGCTGATATTCGTCTAAGGTCATCAACTCATACGCCCACATTTCCCTCCTGTCTTTTTTCTGTCATTTCTAGAGTTTGATTAAAGACAGACAGGAGGTTTACTGCACACGGTTCTCTCTCTCCACAACACGCCAAGGCACTTTGGTGCTGCACAATACAAATTTCAGATTAATATCAAAATAAGTTAACATCGCAAAAAGTGTCTCGTTCAGAAATACGGACGTTACAGACGGTTCGTCGACACTTATCAAAAAACGCCTGTGCTGAAAAAACGCACAAACCATTGAACAAAACAAGTGCTGCGCTCATCGTACTCAAAACAACGATATAACAAACGAACCAGGAACGAAATCTTTGATCAGTACCGCAAATTAATAAACAATATTTAAAACATAAAATCCAGAAGAGGACGAGAGATCTTCTGTTTGTGTTGTGGGAGGGAGGCACGTGTGTGTGTGTGTGTTAGTATTTGTGTAAGAAAGGCACTTTAACAGTCTTAATTTCAGCTATGTGTGAAGACTTCTGAATGATGCAGCTGGTGGTCGCCGCGGTGACCGCATCCTTAGGCTGTGCGAGGTTCGTGAGGGCCATGGCCGCATTAATCTCCCTCCAGTACGTCTCGTCTTTCCTCTGCCCCTTTTCCTTCTGCATGCCGCTGGTAACACAAAATATAACATTATAGATGCTGAGCTGGTTCATGCTGTTGTCTATAGTATTGTTTTACTCATTACTCTGTAAGTGATTTGATTATGTAACGTTCTCTACTTTTAACGCATCACTCAGACTCGGTGATAAATGATCTCAAATGTCACATGCGTTCGCAGGTTATGGAGATGCATCGGAAAGTGATTTTTCCAGCTGTGTGTGTCTTCCAGCCGCAGTCGTACGCACCTGTCACATTTATTTGATCCGTGATCCACGGCCTCTGTAAACACAAGCACACAACAAAGCGGATGTCAGTAACAAAACGCTTCGCGATCGTAATACTGACAGATGTAGGAGTAAACATACAAAAGATTGTTTATGGATACAGTGGATGAGTGAACAGACAGACAGACGAGCTACTTGTTTCCATTTGTAAACGCTAGAATCGTCTATATCCAGATGCCTGGCACAATAGTGACATGATCTGTCGAGCACAGAGGTCAACAGCGCGCATTTAAAGCTAAATACTTAACCATCATCAATTTCCTGCAGCCACACAATCGCTTGTGCTCCTCTAACTGCCTGTAAACGCCGACCTGCCATCTTATTAAAAAACAAAAAACAGATGTTGATGTAGAACTGTGAGACTTTATTAACACGTCTTATGTTTTATCTGGAATGTCTTTTTCAGGTCAACAGCGTCCTCCGAAATCCTCACGTCTTTATTCCGGATGTCCCCCCCGAGGATCCTTCTCATGAGTTTACCTCATCCCACTCCCATGCACCCATCGGATCCGGAGCGGACGTTGGAGCGCCGCCCAGACACCTGCAGGGCCAAACAACACCTAATCATCCCCAGTGGCTGGTCTGAGCCAGCGTTACACTCGTTTTCCTGAAAAACCGCTCACATGTGCGGTGAACGGTAACTGGCTGTTGAGGCGGTGCGGGAACAGTCCAGTACGCCCGAGGCTGCCGTGAGTGTGATTAGGAAATATCCTGTTGTTACACCGTGGAGAGTGAGCGCTGATCCAAAATAACACCCTCACCGTCCCTCAGCGCTCAAGGATCTGATCTGGGATCAGCGGGAACTGGAGTGTGTGATTATGGGGAGACATGCAGGTTGTGTGAGAACTACATAAGAACTCGGACACGACAGCGTTGTTGCAGTTATGACCATGTTTTATTAAGATTACGGTATTAAAATATTACTGATGTAAAGTCACAGACTTTAGAGCGACAAAAGCTCTTTAAAATTAAACATTTAAAAGTTTTCAAGTGAACTTAAAAAAATTTTGTGTTTGCATGTTGAAAACATTCCCACTGTCCTTAAACAGAAATATGTAAAAAAAAATTTTAACAGTCATTGTTTTTGATTTCTGTCTGTAAATTCATGCATGTTGACTCTGTTAAGATATATGTGCATTTTTCCATCTCAGTGTCTCTTCATGTGTGCAGAATTTCTTTTTTGTTGTGTTTTTTTTCTTGACAGATAAGCAACTTTTCTTAGAGGTTTGTGTGTATGAGTGTGTGTGAGTGTGTGTGAGTGTGTGTGAGTGTGTATGAGTGTGTGTGAGTGTGTGTGAGATTTTGCTGAATTTACTTGACACATCTAGATGTGCATTTTTGCAAATGTATGCCATTAAATCTTGAAATTATTAAACAGTTATTTTTCCAACAATCCACGTTTCCAATTATTCCTCTTTCCACCGTCTCGTAACTTTCTGTTCTGCCCTTCATGTGTTAATTTATCAAATATAAAATAATAAAAACAAACAAAAAAAGACTGCTTAGAAACTGCTACCGTATAAAATCATGTCAGGTGTCCAAAAAACACAATTTTAAAGGCCAAATATGAATTTGATCTGGACACCGAGCTACAGTAATAAATGTTTTCGCTTGACACTATAACTGTAGCGACGGCAGCTCAGTGTTTATATTCCTGGCAGTCGGAGAAGCAGTTTCTAATGACGACCGCAACACCGACAAACAGACAACAAAATCCTCCGCCGTCCCTCATTCCTGATTCATGAGCTATAATTGTTTCTAATTATCTAGTAACGCATGAATCTCTTGACGGCTGGTGACTGGGGAAAGCGAGAGGTGAGAAGAGACACAGATGGACTCGTTAATAAGGAAATAAGAAAACGATATAGAGAAACAAAGAAAATTCCCGCAGCTCTCCGACGTCTGGCAGAAAACGGTCTTTTGTAGCTGGACCTCTGACAGCGGTGTTTGTTTTGGGCCATACTGCAACTTAACACGGCCAAGAACCGTCTATTCAGACAGGAAGTTGCCACGGAGGACAGCCAATCATATCATGAATTTGCAGGTTTGGGTGCGAGACGCGTTAGATGGGCGGCCTCTGAGACTCACTGTCACTCACAACACTAACACTAATACACTATCTGCACGTGTCATCAGGGGACATGCCCCCCACAGGATAACACAGCTATAAATCCTATTCGGACCCAGCGTAATTTCCAAATACGGCTGCCTAAAACATCTACAACTCAGATTTTTTAAAACAACATCCATGCCAAAGAAATTATAAATCCTCTATAAATCATCGTGTGCTAGCCGTTACTATTTTTCTGGTGGATTTTCCTGTTTTTTTGAGCTGTGTTCTTTGCTACCGAACGGCTACGTTTGGACGCTAAGCGTGTTAGTTGAGCTCTGGGACTCGTCCGATGCTCCATTAAACTGGAGCTCAGTGGCGTAAAACAGGCCTAATGGCTTGAAAACGGCCCAGCGTTAGCAACACCACAGGAAATATAAAAAAGAAATAGTAGAAATGGCTAAAACGGAGACAATATTTGTACACACCTGCCTGTTTAATAATGTCAGCGGTGCTGGTAACAACACACCACTACAGAGTAAGATTCACATCCACACGCTTGGAGATTCACATCCACACGCACAAATACTGGATGAGCGAAACCCTCTGAGACATACAAGCTAGCATCTGTTTGTTCTTTGAGCAGACGAGTGTGTAAGCAGCCCTTTTAAAGACTATCCGTCCGGGACACTGACCCTGTACTGGGGTCAGTAACACAGTGTGTATCTGGAGATTATTCTTCTCGGTGTCTAACACCAAGAACACGATGATCTTTCTGTCCCGGGACTGTAAAACCTTGAAGGAAACTTTGAAGGCGGCTGTTGATGTAAATAAACTGTATCATAACACAAACTGTTTCATTCTTAAGCTTAAGTTTTTCCTCATTTATAGTAACAGAAATGAGGCATCATGTTAATTCAATAATCTCTGCATCTTAACCTTAATACTAATTATTCAATATTTACACAGAATTGTTACATTTTCAATTGAATAAAGTAAAATGTATGTTTTTATTAAATAATATTGTTTAGGTTTTTTATCACTTTGCATGTGAAAGTTCATTTATATATGTTCATATACATGAAAAACGCTCTACAAACATCACAGCTGTGCTACAGGACCTCAGTGAGAACATGAAAACACTGTGAGTTTGGAAAAAAAATTTGAGTTTGAAAATATATGTGCTGGTGTCTCAGACCAAGACGTTTGCACACCGTGATCTCGTGCTTTTTTGTATAATTTTTGGGCCACAGTATAAACATCTCATAATTCTTTTCTAATCCAAATGTTTGGCCTTTTCCGTCTCCGATCCCAGCCGAGTGGCATCACTGTTGGAATCCAGTTCGGATGCACGTCGGAACGCCATGGAAATATACCTCCATCCATCCGTTCATCCTTTCTTTCATCTGATCATCCGTCTATCAGCTGCGAGAGGATCTGACAGATGGAATCTGGGCAGCGTGTCGTGGGTTTTGGCCTCGTTCTGCCAGAATGGAAAAGACGTCAACTTTTTAAAAAATCTGTTGTGCTCTAAAGATCAGAGTTAGAATTAGTAAATGTCAAAATACATGCTATAGTTATACCCCAGATCTACTGATCTGCTGGAGAGAGAGCAAATGTCTCCTCAGCTGTCTGTTCCTCGAACCCTCGGCCATATTTTGTCTGTTATTATATCTTTTACAGCTATAAAGGGAAGGAAAGACAGACGGCTCATCAGTTACTGTACCAGACGTGTCTAATACACTGAAGAGAAACGGCCGTTGTTCTTTAATAATGTCACTGCGGGTCTGTGAATGATGTTAGGACGACTGTGGCATTAATGTGATGTCAGAGTTGCCAACGCCGCCCTCCGATTCAAAATCCTCAGTTTCTCTTCAAATGTCTCTCCTGCTCACATAAATCCATCTCAGAGCGTCTCGCTGTGTCCTCTGGTCCGGTTCCATGTTTCTGACTGGTTCCTGCGATCATAAGTTCTGTTTGTCTCTTCAGTCCCTGTTTTAAGGAGTAATTTCTCGCTTCTTGTTTTCTCATTGCCTTCCCAGCTCAACGTTTTGGTCGAGGTTTCATTCATTTTCAAACTGACATCATTCTTCCATCCGATCCATTCGGGTTTATCTGCGATCGTTCCTCTATAAATACACGTGATATTGTCTGATCCCGGGTCAGTGTGGATGGAAAACCCACAAGGCCCAATAAAGGATAGATGAATGAACAGATCTTGGTTCTGGGTGAGTGACGTGTTCTGGTGTTATTTAAAAACATCTCAGAACCGGACCCACCCTTCCCCAGAGCCGTCCAATCCCGGCGCATTCATCTATGATGGATCAAACTGTGAGTGTGTTGACATGTTCTGGGCTGGAGATCTAACAAACAGAGGCAATATTGTATAAGAGAGAGAGAGAGAGAGAGGAGAGAGTGAGGCATACCTATTTAATGGCCACTACCTCAGCTACCAGACAACGTTCTCACAATATTGGCAAAGTTCTCTTGAAGTTCCTTTAAAGATATCAAAAAACGTTTCCTATCTTAAAGTTTTTCTTAAGTTGCCAGTATGTTTTATAAGTAGCGAGTTACAGAAGTTACAAAATTAAAACGTTCAAATAACGTTCTTATACCCAATCGATACGGTTAATATAACGTCTAAAAAACATAAACGTTCGTAGAACATTCATAATACGATTTTTACTTACAACCTAAAATTGTTATATGAAATATTTATTATTAACACAAATACAAAAATATATTTCTGTGTTATGGAAACATGAAACTCATTTATACTCGCCACGAGAAAAAAAAATACATATATTCCATGTTCAACGTTGTTAAACAGACCAAAGCGCTTCAGGTTTTAGGCATGAAAGCGGTTTTATAGAGAATAGATGTGCCATTTGCTAACGGCTAGACAAAGATTTACATCTCATATCAGTACCTGCAGAGCCACAAACAGACTTCAAACACAGCTGAGGTATCACAGCCCGGCATCTACTGCCCGACTCTCAGGACGAGAGACGTGGAGAAAGAGAGACACTCATATTGAAAGCATTTTACTTGTTAAATGTTATCAGACTTAGATAGGACTCCACCAAGAACGCGTCACAAACTGTTTCAACTCCAATCAAACTCAGTTGTGGCTAAACTTTGGTGTCGTTCCAAATGAAAACGTCTGAAGTGATTAAAAACAAATAAGTTTGTGATCACAGCGAATGAATCTGCCGTCCTTCTTAAAGCCGAGTGGAAAATCTTGTTTTGGTCTCACGTTACCGACTCGTGTGTTTCTTTGAGACTTTATTCTGCCCAAAGATAAACACACGACCGCTATCGACCGCCAGAAGAATAAAGAGTTTCTCATTGTTTTCTGGAAAAAATATGGACTGTGGACTTCGATTCAAAGTGACATATATTAAAATGTGTTTTAATGGCATTTGAACTGAGCTCAAGCACATAAACAATCGCTCTTTCTGTATCAGTTATGCTTCTTTCATCATTATAAAAACTCTTATCTACAGTCAATCCTAACACACGACGTTCAATCATCCATTTAAAAGCCATTCGATTCTCTCGTTCATCCACAATCATCTGTCTGCGGTCCGTCTGAAATACATCAGACAGTGTGTGTGTGTGTGTGTGTGTGTGTGTGTGTTTACACACAAATCTCTTCCACCACGATAATGATGTTTCCTGTCTCCTAATCCCACAACTAACCCTCAAACAAACCTCTTCACAGATCATGTGTTACCAAAACAACACGTTTCTCGAATGACACTGACTGAGAACATAAGATGTTTTCAGTCATGCAGAAATGATGTTTATCTGTCCACGCATGTAAATGTAAAGCAATAACCTTTCATATAATTCATACTAAAGGCCAGAAAATTCTAGTTCTACAGGAAAGTTTGTTGCTCTATAAATATGAGTCAAGTTTTATCAAATCACATCTGTGTCGTTCGTCGGGTAACAAAAGGATTCGTGTCGTTTTTCAGCGCTGGTCTGTTTGGATTGATGCCTTGTTCACCGTTCTCCCTCTTTCACAATAGTTCAACTTTCATCCCTTCATTTTCAGCTCATCCCTCTCAGTGTTTTCTCTCCTCTGGTGAATGATGAATCTGTTCATTTGTTTCCGCTCATTGAGGTCATTTCTCAAAAGGAAATCCAGCGCTCTGGTTGGTCAGTGGCGTTATTTGTCCGCTGACCTCAGAGCTGTACTGATGACACAGGTGACAGGTCTGTACATTATGAAGACTGAAACACACTCTCAGGTGAGCGGCACAAAAATAATCGCAAACCACTTTTTATTGACTGTTTTCAGGATGTATGAAGACTTTTAACCTGCCTAACAAAACGTTTTAAACATTTAGGCTCAGAGGAATAGCCCGGCTGCTCAGAAAGGTTTTAGTTGTAAAGACAGGATGACTTTTAAAGTTTAATTTTAGTGGCTTCGGTCTGGATTAAACTGACTGGCACCTACAAGCCCCAGTGGCTCTTTCACTCGTTCTCCGTTTAACGTATTCCTGCCCCGTCTCTGTTTAATGTCCGCTGACCCTGAAGATCTGTTCTTGTCGTAAAACACAGGTGACGTTTGTGGAGAAAAGCGTCCCCCGGCACACGGCCGACACACTCGAGCGCAGCCAAAGCGTCGCTCGGAAAAACAGAACCGTACCAAAAACTCTGGGCTGTTATTTTTACTCTCATTACTGATCACAAACATATACAGAATTTCTGCTTTTTGTATGTCTGGGAAGCAGAAGAAAATTCTTAATAATAGAAAAGTTGCTCTGGAGGTAAAAACAGCAAGAAGACGTTTCACGCGTTTCTGATCGTCTCAGTTTAAAAGAATCACTCATTATAAAATAATCGCTGTAGACGATACAAATATGAAAACAAGATTTGATATGACTGGTACTTTAATTTAACACCTTTAAATAATAATTACTATTATTATTAAATACTTTTATCAAATTATTGCAATAATATAATTCATAAGTAATGAGGAAAGACAGTCAGTCAATCTGTAATTTACAAACACTCTTCTGTCTTAATAATCTGTCACACTGTATTATAATATTTAATTTACAGTCCTGCAGCCCTCTGTTATTAAATACTTTTTATACAGTACAGTTTATACTTTACAGTAATAATGCACCACAATAAACAGGTTTAGTCTGAAGGAAACATCAGGGAAAATAACTTCTCTTCAGCAGCGACACAAGCAACCTCTGACGTCACTTATTAAAATCCATCACTAGCTGCAAAAATGTATGAAATATTGTCCTGTACTGCGAGCCCTCATCCATTCACACTATCATACAGAACAAACCTCAACATTTCTGCCCCAAATATCCTTAAAGAGCATCTGATCTACACCCCTGCCATGTGAGCTGAAATTCTCTTGCTTCTAGTTTTCAATGAAACTGATCGCTGCGTTTCATTTGACGTTTTCTTGGGTTCCCCGCCAGGCCTTGGTAACGGTTGCCACCGTGATTTGCGAGGAACGATGGAACGTGGAGAACCCATTCAGTTCCCATTTGTTCCAGTAAGTTCCATTTAGGTTTTTAGGATTCTGAGGTTGGTTTAAAGACGTTCGATACTTTAGCGCCGTGACTAAAACTGAGACGAGATTGAAAACAAAGCTACCATACATTAAAATTACATGCCCTACTTTCATAGAAAATATTTCAGAACAAAGCAAAAGATGAAAATGGGAATGGAAACCCTTGGCGGAAATGATGTAACCGCCTTGAGGATTCGCCAATGAGTGAGTGACAAATTTAATATCAATTTAATTCGTTGTTTATTGTTGTATTCTGCTCTGATTGATCCCTTATTGTTATTCTGCAAATGTTGACCGCTGCGTGCGATCGTGTGAGCGCTGGATTTGGAAAACGTTTCGTGTGATCGTACACTCGCGCACAAAATGACAAACAGACACTTCAACCACCTGACGGGCATCAGAGCCGTCAGCCAGGAACGATGTGTCTGTTCAAACATAACAAAAGCAGCGTAAATATTCAATAAGACTGTAACGTGTTTCAAGAAGAACTGACTCGAGAACAAAAGCACACAAACAAACAAACAAACAAACAAACACAACTTCATTTACAGCTAATGTGAACCACGCTAGTCAGCGAGAAACGCCAAACTGAAGAAGAAACAAAGCAAAACAAAGACTGTGCAGCGAGATCTTAGAGGCTTTGATGCAAACAACAACATTTAAGCGAAGAAGCGAGGAGCAAATATTGTTATCAGTTATGAATTCCTGCAGAACTAAGACACAATGTTCTGACCTGAAGTAACCTGCAGTTTTTTCTTCAGGAGACGAGAGACACAAGCTCTCAGATGATCAATCGAGGCTGAATTTCTTGAACACGATGATGAACGGGGCTTAAATAATTGCCAAGACTCTCTCGAAACAAATCCATCATTTTAAAACGTCCAAAAGATTTGCGATAACATCACAAACACCTGGAATAAACGACACATGAGTGCAGACGACTGCAGCTCTCTGACGAAAGCGAATTCTGACATTGAGGAACCAGGGAGTTCATAAACTTCACCATGTGCTCTCAGTCCTGTAGACATCTCACCATGTTTAAATGCAACACAGATCTACAGAATTCATCTGTGTCAGGCCACCCTCAGTTTATCTGACAGAAAAAACCTGCCTGTGTTTGAGATGAGCAATGAAGGGTTAAAACCATGTCTCTTTGACATGGTTAGTTACGCTACTAACACACAAACACTTACATACACAACTACACAACTTCCTCTGATACACCAACACAACGCAGAACTGTTTTAAACCAACACAAGGTGATAAAAACTTTCACACCCGCAAAATCTCCTCAGGAGACACAAACTGCTTCTGTACAAAATAATGTAAAAGGAGAGATTTAGGACGGAGGAGAGAGAACGATTCTTTTAAAGTGTATTTCTAAAATCTTATTGCAGGAGGAAATATGAACTCGCCCAACCTTAAACTGTTTCCTAATCAAAACTACAAACATCTATAGAGAGGAATGCACACTATCATTTAAACAACATTATAAACTTACAGCTATTTCCATATAAATGTATGTATTTCATTAGAGTTACAAGTGCCAAGTTAAAATTTAATGACTTAAAGAAATGTGTGTGTGTTTCAGAGAGAGAGAGAGAGAGACCCAACATGGACACAAAAGCAGCGTCAGATGTCTTTATCGTCACCGAAACAAACTCTGACACGCAGAAGAGATTCAGTAAGAATGTGAAACTGCAGCCGCTCACCAGTCCTGTAGATGAAATTAGCTTCTGCTTCTGAAGATGATGGTGACAGAAGATCTTCATCGTACTCGTTGGAGCTGAAGGAACCCGAGTGGTTTCTCCTCCGTGCGTCCATCACGCCGTTGGCCACCATCACGTGACGCAGCGAGTCGTTGAGGTATCGATGCAACAGGCTGCTCTTGTATTTGGGCGGCGACACGTAATCGTCTGACAGCGAGGCTTCCGCTCGTAGCCCCGCCCCCACCGACACGCCCTCTTTCTTAATGACGCTCTGGTACATGGGCTTGTTGAATTCCCCACCCGGGACGCGAGCCGTTGGGTCTCCGTCTGGATGGGAAACAGAGGGGATACGTACAAATGTGTCAGTACACGCTGGAGAACAGTTTCACATGCAGATCAAATGCCTGACCTTTGAGATGAAGACCTGCTATCTTCAGAAAGCGAGTTTCTGATCAAACTCTGACAGACTCTTACGGCGGCTGAATCAAAGCGGCTTCATCTCACGTTCAAATACATTTGTTTCGTTTTTTTGATCGACTCTTAATTCTAAACGTTTAATTTAATAACCAGACACACTTTCCACTTTGCGGCTAAAAAGCAAACTGACCGAAAGACGTTTTTAGGACACCCTTATCGTATATTGCCCCTGACAACCATCCCAGAGCGCAGGAAACAGAGGTAAACACGGACGCGGTGTTTCCAGGATACGAGGTCGGTGTTGAGCGTGTGAACGGCTCTCAGAACAGCGGAGATTTCACACAAACGCTCCATCTTCACTCACTGGTGTAAAAAGTGTGTCTGAAACTCAGATGTTCTGTGAGACCCGACATGGCCGTGACAGAACTGATATAACGTCTGTGCAACCGAAGCGTGAGATGCGTGTTATGTGTTTAATGAGCTCAGGTAGGTGTTTGTGTACGCGGAGCAGGAATCCACTTATCGTGTGGCTTGTTACGTTTGGGTAAATTACATTTAAACACATTTAAAGGCAGTATAACATGTTCTGTCACGTTTTGGTTATGAAAATTAAACAGTTAATGGCTTTATAATGTTCTGCACCACAACGCAAAACAATATAAGACGTATGTTTTCCACGAACTGATAGTAATGCCTAGAGTTTCACTTCAGGAAAAGTTTCCATGGAAAGTTTAAAGTTTACCAGGAGGTCACAAGAGCAGAGGTCAAAAGTTACGCTTGTCCAGGTCATTCTACACTGTTAGAGAAGTAGTTTTGTAGAATGAGACACATGTACGATACATAGACTCAGCATTACTTCTGTGTGTGTGTGTTTGTTTTACCTTCAGAGCAGGAGTCGTCGCTGCTAACACTCAGTCTCTCTGCGTTGCCCTGGACGTATTTGTTGTACAGTTTGATCCTCAGAGCCCAACTCAGATCCGGCTGCCTCACTGTGTTCTTCAGTCGCCGACGGGCGTTTGCAAACCAGTTCGACACCTGGAAAAAAGGAGGAATGTTGGGATGGAAATTAGGAAACTTTGGGGAATGAATACTGTATCATGATATGATGAACACTGAGAGGAAACACACAAACTGCACAGCTTGTATTTGTAACTTTTGTAAATCTACAAATGACAAAACTGGCCTTGGTGATAAACATTAGAGTCTGTTGTATCTTTATTGCTTTTGTTTTATGGGCCTGTTTGTCTAAAACGTCCTGATATGAGAACAAACACACACACAGATTCTCAGCTGGGAACTTACATGAAAACTTTCACATCTGACACCACGGCCACAGTTGTTCAGACTTCTCACACTCACAGCTAATAATATTTCTTTTCCTCAGAATAAAGTCTTTTCACAAGGAAAACAACATTTGACTCGGTCTTCTCCGTTTTACAGCCGCCATTTCATGCCATTACAGAAAAACTAGATAGACTCCAAGCCACTTACGACAGGCATTAAATCTGCGCCGCTCATTTAAAGACGTTATTACAGAAATTATTCCTGTCCTGGATTATCTGATGTCTGCTTTATATTACGAATCTTCAAGTTTTTAAAGCACAAAAAACATATTTCTGGTTGAAACATAATTTGACTGTACAGTAAAGTGTAGCTGCTGTATTATAATCATAAGTCATAAGTGACTCTTTAGAGGCAGAAAAATAAAAAGTTAGACAAGTTTTAAAGTTTTGATCTTAATAAAAGGTTTCAGATCAATTTCATTCATTAAACTTCAGGATCATGTGAAGTTTGTGTTGAACATCTGAACAAACAATAAAAAAGTTTAAAAAGACATGCATTCGGTGACAGTAAGGATATATGGACGTATGGATGACATAAGGTGTTTTGGCCCTATATAACAAACACCTAGATTGCATATGCATATAGAAACAATACTCTATACTATCACTGTTAGGATCCAGCGGGAGCAGCCGTACGGAAAGCATTCGGACAGTGGTGGAAAATGATGCTCACCTGCACGAGAGTCATCTGTGACCCGAGAGCGAGAAGGATTTTCTCCGTTTTGGTGGGGTAAGGATTGTCCCGGTGTTTATACAGCCACTGTTTCAGCGGCCGGGCCATGTCCTGCAGAGCTTGCCGTTTGTGCCGCACTTTTCCTGAATTCTGGCGAGACCTGTGGAGAAAAGAGACGTCGTTCCTACAGCAGAGACGATCACACGACTTAATCCAGAGTTAGAGAAAGTTTGAAGTTTCAGTATAAAGTTTGTTGCGGGAGGGACACCACAGGATTCTGTGGGAAATATCTGCACCTTACACAGCAAATATAAACTAATATTATTAATAACTAATATTTATTTATTACCTTTATATCATTATTATTAGTAGTAGCAGTAGTAGTCAAATATCTATTTGAAATGACCTATAACCACAGTTTATTTGCGTCTGTACATCTGTGAGTTTAGTTAAAACTGAATGTAAAAAGTACATTTAAAAGTAAATGTTAAAAATCGTCCTGCAATAGAACATAATAATGCAATAACATTATATAATAATATCTGCAGTTGTGCTGAATGAAATAAACTGAGTGAATGAGAGGATGAACCAAACGTTATGTGCAGATACTGAGAGGTTAGATACGTACAGAAGCTGTTATTTAAACCTGTAGATGTCAGTATGACGCTGTTACTGTATGTCCCTCCTTATCCTCCAGGAAAAGTCTTTTCTCCAGCAAATATTTTTCTTGTAACCCACATCTGTATTAACAGCCTGCAGACCCTGTTCTGCGTTACACACCTCTGGATTTATATTAGTAAGACCCTCAGTGTTGCCCCTCCGGCTCGCCTTACACGCGCAAACGGGCCTTGGATACGCGCAACGCAGACGCGCCCGCAGCGGGGATGTTTGCGCAGGTTTTAAACAGTTTAACATCATTGTAAGGTTTGGGAATATAAACCTTATATGCTGCTGTGTTGTCTGTGTGTGAAACGAGGGTTACGGGTGAACAGCCTGGGGCGGGTGAGGCGGTGCGCGCCGGGTTCGCGTTTGGAGAGGAGACGCGTTGTGACACAAATGTGGACGTTTGGCTGCAGCGCACATGCAGCTGAAGGAAATGTTCATTTGTCTATTAGAAACAGAGCCGGACGTGTTTAAATCGCTACGATGATCTCGTGTCGATATTGATGTGAGTTACTCAGCACCGGCCACAGCGACTCCATCTGATCGTCAACATTCATTCCTGCCATGTCGTGTGAATCCGTGACGCACTGAACGCACTGAACGCACTGAACGTTTCATTGGCTGTGAAAATTAATCACATTTATTGCAGCGTTAAAAACACAATGTGTGTGAAGCACGTGTGACATCATAAATCATCATCATCATCATCATCAATGAAATGTCATTCATTTCGGTTTACATGAATGAAGCATGCATGGTTGTAAGAACGTTTCCCTCACGTTTCCACACGCAACAAAACGTTCAAAATGTTACTTGAACGTTCTAGGAACGTCCCGTCTTTTCCAACGTTATGTAAACGTTATTTTTCGGTTTAAAAACGTTCCACTGACGTTTTAATATTACATATAACGTTAAGGACGTTTTCGATAACCTTGAAGGAACCTTTACAGAACGTTCCCCGTTAGCTGGGCAGCACGCTTGAGAAAGGACAGAGACATACCCAGATCTCCTGTGTCGGATGGCTGAACTGTCTGTGATGACACGGCCGCTGGCGAGCAGGTCCGGATGTTGTCCGTCAATCACCTCCAAATAATTTCTGCTGCTTCTCTCGACCTCGTTCGCCTTTTCCTCGAATAAAACTTGGCTGCTTAACTTATTAAACACAATCGCGTTCATCTTTGGTTTGTAAGTCCGTCTCTCCCCTGCGTCCGGCGAATGCGCCCTGGCTACGGTGGGTGTCCTATTCGGTGGAGCCGTTGCGCAGAGTCCTTGTCCAAAAACTGTAAAAGAGAAGAGCCTTAAATTTACGTGCACCGTGACAATGGTCTTATCCCAAACATACTTGTGGGAACCGACATTTTGGGCAACTACCCTACAGTTTAAAACCCTTGGAACTGACGGACTTTGCGTATTTGCGCGCGTCACCAAAACGAAACGCGGCGACTGAGTGACTGTATGGTTTTAAACTCTCTCTGAAGCTGCTTCACCCAACAGACTAACTGCGGTCGTGCCGACTTGCGTATCCTCAAAAGTAATGGGAATTTTAAATGGTACGTTTTTGATCCAAGAGGGTTTATAATACCGCATTCACCCAGAAGTTAATAACAGATAAGCGCTTAAAGACACGAACAAACACAACGTGGAAAAGTTGTGCTAAAATAACATTTGACTTTGCAACAAGTTCATCCTATTTATCCAAATGACTTTACCAGAGGAAAGCAATTGTTTAACTTAACATAAATAATTTTGCATCCCGTGGACAGAAGCAAAGATTTAAACGTCTTTGAAATCGTGCCACAAACAGCAAGGAAATAAACGCGCAACTTCAGATCCGTTTCACGACACGTAAAGCGTAATCCGCTGTACCTCACAGGTCCAGTTCTGCGTAAAGTATAATCCAGTTTCCCGTCTCACATCTTCGCCGCTCCAAGATCCTGCGCGCAAACCGCACGGACCGCTGTCGCCTCTGCGCTTTATTCAGCGCGCCCGGGAACCTGAATGAACGACTGGTCTCGTGTTTCCCAGCTCAGCGACTCACACGGCGAACATAAAGCGATTGTGTCACGCCGGTTCCGGGGCCCGGCAGGGGGAGGCAACCGAGCGACAGCCGGTGCAACGGGGTGCGAGCGCGCGATAGAGTTACTGACAGCAGCCAGAACTGCTGCGACTGCGCGCAGTTTATCACCGACAGCCTGACCGGGACCTGATGATGAGTTACCGTGTCGCCCTCAGAAACACCCAGGAACCACGAAACGAGGTCCTGAACAGAGAATTGAATTCCTGCTGTCGTGCATAAATAAAGTTCAGCTAAACTACTCCCAGATCTTATTCAGCCCCTGTAATAACGGGAGGCTCCGTCCTCTCACCAAAGCGCTTACCGTCCCGGCACAGAAAATCCCCGGATACCTCATTTTATTGTCTTAACATTTCGGAGCGGAACAGCTTCAGTGAACAACCGAAGCATCGTTACCGAGGTCTGCAATTACTTTCTATTCCAGTTCACGTTAAGAAGCCCCATAAACCGACATATAAACGAATTAATCCCATCAGCACCATGTGCGCCGCCGCGCGCGGAGCCCCTGCACGCAGCTGCGTGAGCGTCGGTTCTGGTACCCTCTCATTTTCCTAAAATACACTAGTTACGCATCACGTTGAACGCAGTTCAGTGTGTCTTACGGGTTTATTCGGGGATGTGTTTGGAGGTGAAGCGACTAAACTCGGAGGCACGCGCGCGCTCCTCACGCCGCGCGTAATTGGCGCGTTGCTTTTATTTGAATGTATTTTTACCCATTTAATTGAGAAACGCGCCCGGACACCAGCGGGCGACTCACGCCCCTCGTGAATTTAAACCATGGGAGGAAAAGAAAGTGTCTCTCGACCACTAACGACCAGAGAAATGATGCCCCCGTCTATCTGGGGCGCACGCGCATTATTCACTGTCGCTCCGGTGTCTCCAAGGTACCCAAGCTGAGTTTGTCCAACACTGTCCCCGCGTGCCCTCGGTGGTTATGCCACGAGATGCCCACTATTAAGGTGTGGTCAGAGCGAGACATAATGTGCGCTGTGAACCTCAGGGGTGATGACTTTTAAGCGCACTTAGCAGTAAAGCTGTCTGGTGTTTTGGGTGTTAAGCTCAGTGTCTTATTAAGACGTTATCCAGTCCATATTTGAAAACATTTTAACAATGGAAAGAGTCACAAAGCGGTTTTAAAGGGTGTCAGGTCTAGTGTAAATCCTCTGCGCTAACGCAAGACACGGAAACCAGACTGCGCCGATCTCATCTGCGGACGCTGTCGGTAAACACGCGTTTCTTTACGCAAAAGGAGCGACTGATCAGTGAAAATACGATTTAACAACAAAATACAGAAGCAACTAAATCCTCTGGGAAACAACAGAACAAATGTTCTTCATTACTGTTAAATCCCCTTCATTCCTTTTCTCCCAACCATCTCAAAACTGTGTTTTACGCACAGAGTTGCCACAACAACACTGGAGTGTTTATGTGGACTAACCCAACTCCTCAGAGGACACACAGATGTCTGATGACAAAACAAGATGCTTCATTCAACTTAATCATGAAGCGCCGCACGACTGGAAGATTTTAGCATGTGAACTTTGTGTTCCTCGCCGTTTCCAACAAAACATAATAACGTCAGAACAAAGCTAAATTTAACAGGTAATTCTCACACACACACACACACACACACACACACACACACACACACACATTAGGGTTAAAGGGTTCTCATTTCCTGAAATTACCTCCATGTCAACATGTCTTCTCATTAAAATCTTAAACTCCTTTTGACTGCTTTTCTGGTGTCATTAATATATCCCACATTTAAGCTGACATTTTCTCACCAGCTGCAGGGCTTAAACAATCTGAGAGGCAAAGAAAGGTCACAGCGTTAGGGCCACTTAAAAAAGCCACAGCCAAAATTTGTTAAAATCATGGAGCTTTTGGTGGAAAATATAAATTTAAGCAGCGTTGAACAATTACACCCACAGAGTTTTTGAAAGGGATTCAATCAGCGTCCAGGTCACAGCATGTACGTTCTCAACAGTGTTTCCACACGGAGTTAAAACCATTACTGTGTCCAGCCTGAGTGGCATTAGTGTCTTTTAAACTGGCCAACAGAACGTCTCGGAAAATAATTACGCCTTGAGCCGCCATTTTATTCTTTACCCACTTATTCTTTGAAAGGCGGCTTCCTAAAATACATCTGTGCCTGTTAAGTATGCGTGTCGTGTTGTGTTTAGTAATCTCCGTGTTTTGGCACGCTGTTATCTTTTCAGGTTGCAGTGTTTTCAGAGGCAATTCTCTTCTTTTTTGAAGTGGCGCTTGTTCGTGAGGTTGGCGTTTTGAGGTTGGACGCTCGGTGACCTCGTGTTATGAGGCGCTGAAAGGACAGAGTTTATTTTAGGTTTGAGGAGAATAAGGCAAATTTAACTCATAAATCTCATTTAGACACAGATTATGTACAGATAGCACCATAATAGAAACCTTAAGAATCTCCCGTTACACAAGCTTACTGAGCAGCACCAAACGGATCGTCTGCAGCCGATGGACAGATGCTGTCCTCCCTGTCTCCTCTCTCAGTTTAACCCTCCCTCCTTCTCACCCATGTTGGGCGCTGAGAGTTTGAAGAACGGATTCTGATGAAAAGTCCAGGATAATATCATTCTTGGGTCGGAGCCACAAACCTCCCGGGCAGCTGTGTGTGTTTGAGTGAGAGTGTGTGTGTGTGGTGTGTGTAAGTGTGTGTGAGAGTGTGTGTGTGGTGTGTGTAAGTGTGTGTGAGAATATGTGTGTGTTTGAGTGAGAGTGTGTGTGTGGTGTGAATGTGTTTGAGTGAGAGTGTGTGTGAGAGTGTGTGTGAGAGTATGTGTGTGTTTGAGTGAGAGTG
>JBAJNP010003156.1:0-41711 GCA_036877545.1 Yasuhikotakia modesta | reverse complement strand
TCAGAAGACAGAAAAAGAAACACTTTTACTGAACTTAACTAAGAGAGCGTAACGTTCTGCCATCTTGTCAGATCAATTTATTCCTCCGTTTTGAAGAACATTGACCTCCCCTTACGTAAAATATCATAAAACTCAACACACATGCCAACATTTTTGTACCACGTCTACCAGCCATGCGTGACAACAGGCAAAATAAATTACATTAACATAATAATTATCATCATGTTTCTTTATCTCAGGCGTGTGAAATTGAGCGACAGAATTAGCAAACATGTTCATCTGCTACGACGATAAAAACATCAATAACACGTTTGTGTTCATTGAGCTTCACATGAATTATGAATGAAGCGAAGAGAGATTGTGAGGATACAGACATGTTCTGTGGAAGACCTTGTGTCCGTTTTATAGATTCTGTTAATAAACTCAAGCCCACAAAGATGCAGCGTACAGCAGATCTATAGAGCCCCAGACAGGCAGCCGGTAAGCAAGTGACACACAACGCAAGGCAGGCAAACGTCAATAAGACTGTAAATACACCCAGCTGCACTCAATTCTACAGCTTATTGCATTTTATAGCTCACTTCTATAGCTTATCCTATGGACTATTATTGGTGAAGGCTTCTACAACAATCAATATGACATACATTTTTGCATGCAGTTTACAAGAGATAAAAAAAAAACTGTGAAAAGAGAGGCCACAAAAGAGGGGCAAAAATAGGGTTGCAATAAGGGTCACATGAACTTAGTCACAAGCCCAAAGCTGGACCTGTGGAGAGAGAACTCATTGATTTATTTTCAGTTCATCATTCTGAGAGACACAAAGAATCGAACCCTTCATTCTTTTGTTTGTGATTGTTATTTCAGAGCTTGTTGTCATGATAAATCAGACACACATCTCAGCTGAAGATGAATGCACACGCTAACAGAAGAACAACCTCAAAGACAAAGATTCTCTCTACATATCAACTGAAGCTGCAACTGAATGTCGACTGAAAAATTAAATTGCAGGTGATTTTAAATACTTTTACAACATATTACATGCAATATGTTGAAGTTAAATAAAGCCAAACTTACATTTCCCAGGAAATCAGAGCCGACAGCCCAAATTATAAATCAATGTTACTAAACTTACTGTTGCAACTCGGTGTAAGAGCTTTAATGAGACAGTAGGACATGTTTACTCTCAGATGTGAGCTGTATGTATTTCTGCTTTTTATTTGTGTCTGATGACATCCACTGTAAACGTTAGCGTTAAATACTAACTACCACTAACTAATATATATAACATATAACATTAAAAAGTTCTTCCAATGTTACTGCAAGAATGTTTTGAGAGAACCTTTAGGGAACATTATGTTCTGTTAGCTGAAAAGCACAGAAAAACACCATCTCTTGTGTATCTGTGTGTCTCAGTCGCGTGCCGTGAACATTCTGTGACCTTCAGTGTTACTATCACTTTTCTTTAATCATTTCCCAGCATCCTTTGAGTCTGGTGGGAAGGTAAAGTGAGGAATCCACAAACCTTCTTTGTTCTACCACAACAAATAACACTGAACCTGTGACCTCACCAGCTAGTTATCCTGGGTTAAAGCTAACCTGGCTTTAAACAACACGGACCACTGAGAGCCACGGTTAGTTTATCTCTGAGAAACAAGATGTCGGCTTGTCAACATTAACATTTCAGGATCATACGGGAGAGTCATTTGAGTTTGCGTTTAACAACAGGAGATTAATCTGGTCAAATTGAAAACATTTAGTGTGGAATTGACAAACGCTGTTTAATTTAATAACATTTAATATTTACTTTTACAGTAATGGCTGTACACTCCAACCTTGCATAATTTCAACTAAAATGTGGCTGTGTATCTAACAGATGGGGCTGGTCTGTCCCTCCTGAATTGCTCTCTATAGGCCTTTAAAACACTATTAATACCTAATGGGTTTCCTCATTAGATGGTCTTCCAAACACACTCCAGCTATTATGAGCTCTATTTACCGACGGCCTCATGTCGTCCAAACTCGCCGCCTGCCTTCTGCGACTCTCTCTGCGTACTGCAAACCTCTAATGCGGGCATGAAATCTCACAGTTACGAGAGAACGCCTGCTTATCAGAGTCAAAACGCCTGTGTTAAAAACTGCATGAGTGTGAGAGAGCAAGATATTTAAAGTAACATGTTTTTCCTCCCCAGTAAAGCTCAGGGAATCACCCACTGTACGCAAGAAGTGTCATCAGAGCTTAATGTGACACAGCCTCAACCTTGAAACACACACACACATTATATATACTGCATAGATATACAGACAGACAGACAGATCAAGGCTTTTTCCTAAGCTTACAGATCACTGAAGGTAAGATGTATATTTTAGCAGTGTGTGAACTGAATGTATGATCTTGGCTAACAGTCAACAGGGGCTAAAATTAATGCTCTCAAGTGCCAAAAGCATGAAAAAAATCGACTTTGGCGAGGAAACAAAATTGAATTACTCATCAGGAGGTTGTAGCTTTATAACAAAATTTGACACATTTGGAGTCAAACTGTGATTTAACTGAGCGACATAATGGGTCTTTGTGTAACAGGTGTTGCTCAATTGCGCTGTGAGTGATGCCTTGACCTGTGGGGTTTGTCACAAACATGCAAAACAACAAACAACTCCACTGACAGAGACATAAAAATATACATTTTCACTTTTAAAGCTACAATCTGTAACTTTTTTGGTTGAAAATAAAAAATATCTAAAAATATTCAGCGCTCAAATAATTCAAATATTCATTGTTGTTTGTTCAACATTATTGATAAGTTCAACTTGTCAGCCATGTTATGAAATTAACTCCACAAGGAACCTGCAGTTTTATGTTTCAGACAGAGGTGACAGCATAGAGTAAAAAATTACAGATTGCAGCTTTAAAAAATGGCCAAATGCAGTAGATTTTCTCTGTTTACTTGCTATTGGCTTAAAATGAACCACTCAGAGCAACAGCATTATATTATGTTATTAAGCTTATACCAGCACCATTCACTGTCCATGTTTATTTAATACAGCAACTACTTATAACAGAGAAATAGACTAACAACAAACAAACTCACATATATTGTGTCTTTGGAATGTTGCTTTAAAAGACAGAACAGCAATAAAGGAAAAGTGCAAGAATCAGAATGGCTCACAAACACACAGCTAAAACCGACCAATCGCTCTCAGCCATTTAATGACTCTCTCATAAACCTCTTTCCAGGCAAAATAAGGAGTAATTAACACAGCGAGTGGATTACATGATTGCAATGACTTGTGGATTAATGTGCGCCGTTATTCCCCAAATCCTTAAACTACAATGACAGGCACTCTTTTAAAAGGCAGTTTCCGCTCAAATTGCACGAGAGAATGTGACAGAAAATTGCAGGGTGATAAAATTGTTAATCATAAAACTAAATATTACAGCGGATGAGCCTCTTTCTGTAACGGCTTTGATTTTTGAGGAGTGAAAGACAGATCAATGTTTAATTGACAATGACAGCAGATACAGGAAACTGCTGTGAAACGACACACACACACACACACACACTCACACACTCACACACTTGCCTTGAGGGAATCTGTTGACTGGTGAAAACTGTATCAGCTTTGTGTAAGTGGGTTTGGAACCAGGCTAAAAGGGTTTTGGTAGGTGGTCTTCACACAGACATGCTCTGGTCTCATCTGTTTCTCAGCGAGTGTGTCTGATGATGTCCACTTTATACTGCTTCAAGCGAGACACAGAACAATTCATTAGTACTTTCACAGGGTTGTGAAACGGCACAAATGCAAGTTTCATTTAAATTAACATGCGTCATTTGAGAACCAATTATTTAAAACAGATTAAATCCAACAATTAAAGACAAAGACGATGCTTTTCTCTGAACCAGCTTTAAAACGGCGACGTGCTACACGCTCTTATTTCTCGTGAGGGGGCATCAGTACCAGTTTTGACTCATTTATTTCCCCAGGCCGGATGGATGAGATGCACACTTCCTGTAGGCTGAACGGATCCTTAAATAAGTGTAGAATTTGTTAGTCTTTATGTTTCATTAAGTGTGCAAGTGTATCCAAGCTTAAATCCCAATTTACAACATCTCATTATAACACCACACAAACCAGGAAATGTAATTCTTACAGCCAGTGATTTGCTGGGTGGAAAAAACAGCTTTGACATTTTGATAACAAATCCTTTAGTGTTTTATAGGAGAGTTTAGAGTTGAGTAGGAACCTACAAAACTGTGCAACTTATCAATGATAAAAAACAGCAAAAATGAAGGTCATACAAGCTTCAAATAAAATGAGAGTAACTTTAACAAAAATTTTCTTCACTTTATAAACCGTGACGACCCCCATATCTCCAGAGGAAATGACATCATCAGCTTCCTGACCAATCGTTTCTCATGCTCTGACTGTGATATGATCTTTAATCCTTTACATTTATCCAAAGTGACTTACTAGGCTATACAGTTTATCAGTGTGTGTGTTCAATGGAGATTTAACCCTCGACCTTTGTGCTGCGAGCACAATGCACACGTCTGAGCTACAGGAACACTGTATCAAATCAAAAATATGTGCAGATGTACTGTACTGTAGACGCAAAGAATTTCTTTAACACCACATCATGCTACAAACCCCAAACGTTGGCAGTCCAACATCTGAAACATCCAACATTCAATCTGTTGTGCAGCGTTTCTGTGTTTACCGCCACACAGATTGTAGCGTAACCGCCTGCCTACAGGAGCCACAGATGCTGCCGTTTGAAAATCAATAGGGTCTCGGCAGAGCATGAAAATTCAGCATCACTGTAACCTCAGATGTATTTGTGTTTTCCTTTATGTGGTTTCTGCAGTAACCTAATGTGCTTAAATTCAGCGTTCAGCCCCCAAGCAAGTTCTGTTATGAAAACACTTGAATTTGTGCCCCTCAGAACATATTTTCTGCACACCTCTCGCTGAGAAAGTCATTCCTGAGTAAACAGCAGTAAACGGACGGGCTGTGAGGAAACTAGAGGTTGTGGCACCCGTGCCGGATCGCGGCCGGTCTGATGCGGGCCGTGCACCTGCGCAGGGGCCTTATGAGCGAAGCGCAGTTACTTTATCACATTTTACTGCGATCAGCAGAGCGCAAAACAGATGCTACGTGGAATAACAATCACGGTTGAGTTTGTCACAGTTCAGCACAATTCTTTCAGATCATTTGTCATGTTGGCGCGTGTTCGACCAAAGCCACCACATTAATATTTCTGAACCTCGTCCTTGACAACACAGCTGTGACAGAGAGAAGTTTACAACAATACGTGAGGAACAATAATTCAATTTCACGTTCAACGTTCATGTTTTGAAACATTACAGCTGCAGCAGGTGAGAGATGGAAATATTAAATAAATGAATGAAAGAATGAGAAGCATTGAGAATGATTCAGCCGACCGGCGAACCTGCCCTCACTGCTCTCCACGTTCAAGTGTTCACACACCTACCACAGCGCAGCCACTAAACATGTCAGCGCTAGTCTCACTAATTACCGTCATTACTCTGAGTTCTGCCTGAATAACTGCACACAGCTGTCAGGCCGCATTCAGGGAAAAAAACAACACGGGTCTAAACCCAAACATTCACTTATTTTTTTAACACGTGCTTTAACAGTTGGGTTTTGCTGCAGTTGTGTGAGAGATAATTATAACACACAATTTTGCCTTAAAAATACAGCTACCCTGAAAATAAGATACACATATATAGACCGTCTGTTGTCACACTGTAAAGAAAAATGTTAACAGTAAAGAAATTATCAACTAGCAAATGATTCATTAAACAGGCAACACAGAGACTATTGTTTTGACCGATGCAATCAATACATTTTATATAATAATTTTAAAACCTGACAAAAACATACAGGAATGATTACTTAACTATAACGATTATTTATAAAAAGCTATTCGCAAAACCACAGCCAAACATGTGAAAAACTCATGCGACAACTGACCCCAGTCTCCCTTTATCACATCATAAAAATGTGCTTCTACATGAAATATGTTACAGTAATAGTGCCGTTTTTTGGACCCAAAGCAAAACCAGTCAGCGATTTTACAACTGGCACCATGGACAGTCTGTAAATTCACCTCATCATTTTCATATTTCTGTCTTCCTCAGAGACTACAAAACACCATCAACATTTAATAAAAACAGGGACATTCCAGTGTTGCTCATGAAAAGATGTGGACTGTATATAATCTGAAAGAAAACAACACTGGACCAGCCGAGTTTGTCTTTTCTGATGCTCCATCTGTTCTTAAGGAGACACTCATTAAAATGAAGGAGACAAATAAAAATGTCTCACTGGGTCTCAAATGGACCTGCTTTGGTCCGGTCACACTGGGTAAGAGAAAACCACAGCCAGTCCAAACTGGCCTCACTCTGACTCTAATCCATCAGACAGTCACTTCCTGTAAGAGAAGCTCATTTATCTGACAAACAGCACAACAAAAGTTTCTGTAAAATGTTTCTGTAAAATGGGGCAAACCAATCTTTAATTCATTCTTAAATGTGTACATTTTCAGCTAAACCTTTCACTCAAATTAATCTCATTTTTGTACCTCACACTTTCTATTAAAACATTACAGCTTTCACACTAAACACAACATGCATGTACTCTAAACCACTGTCACTCCAGACTAATTATCTTATGTTACAAGCCGACGTATGATAGACTCTAATGCTTTGGCTTCAACCCTAACGCCAGAACAATTAAACTGTCTATTACACTCACAGTCTGAAATAAAGTCTTCAGTTTCGATTCATCGTACGGTTTTAAAGACTGAACTCTAACAGACAGACACATTGTTTGCTCTCTTCCTCCTGCTGTGTTTCTGATGTACCAGTCATGACAGTGAGACAGTGGGATCTCTGCTGTGTGGTAAGTCTGGTGTTTACAGTTCTCTGCACTCAGTGTTGCTGCTCTCAGAGTTTTGGGAGCTCTGATGGAGATGCACACACACTCCACAGCAGAGCTGGGAAAACACCACAGGCTGTGTAGAGGAACGGCTTAACCTAAAACCTCAGAGGTGTCTGCCGCAGTCGGCCCACCGCAGACGGCCCACCGCAGTCCAGAGACCGTTTCCTCCTTCTGCTGCCGGTTTAATCGCTTCTGTGGAAAGTGTGGCAGATTTAATTAGTTAACTTCAATAAACAATGTAGTTAAATTAATATTGTTCATTGTCTATGTGACATCAGTGTTTTCTCTGAGTGTAATCTTTATAGAATAATTTACCCTTGCAAACTACAGCCCAGCAATGTTTAAAGGAAGAAATTCCTCTGTTTCCCAGCTAACAATTTATGGTTGTAAAAGTATTTAAAACTTATGCACTTATTAACAATATTGCTTGAACAACATTCAAACCATTTCTAAACATTCCACTTACAACATAACGTTTATGATCCATGACATATTATGCTTAAAATGTTCTGCTAACGTTATTGCAATAACATTTTTGATAACTTTAAAAGCAATTTCAAAGAACGTAAGCCCACGTTAGCTGGGTTATATATCAAGATCTGTAATGTGAGTCTTTATTTTCCTTAGTGTGTGTTTTGATCGTGCAGGAAGTCTCTTCTACTCAATCATGTTCATATTAGCTCTTAACCAGAGACTTAACCATGCCTGCATCTCTGAATGCGTCGGACTCTCTGTATTTATATCCTTATATCCTTTATTACTCCTCCATGAGTTTCATTTCGATTGTTTCCCATCTCTCCGCGATGCCCCCCTTACAATGAACTTTGAGAGCTCACCACGGCCCCCACGACCCACCGGACCGCTCCTGTAATTATCCTCCTAATTACAGCATAGCTGCCATTGCAATGAACTCTCAAAGAAATGTTCTCTCGCCTCTAACTGTGGTGAGAGACCGAGCGCGTGAGACAGAAAGACAGAGAGGAAGAGAATTTGAGAAAGGGCAATCGAGGATGTAGAAATGATAGAGAGAGAAATCTCTGCTTTGTCGACCCCTCTATGCAACTCGTTCCCAAAGGAAAGCAATTTACCGCCCGGCTGCTTCCCAAGTAGTATATCTGCATCACAAAATAACTTTAGATAAATTACAGGCCACTTTTTTCAGTTTCATATCGCGAGTCTAAAGGTCTGTAGATTCACCTCAGAGGAGACACAAAACCACACAGCAGGGGGTTCACGACACTCTGTCACTAAGCAACGGTTGCCAGGTGGAAAGGAAGATGCTCAATGGGTGGGAAGAAGTGGGGATTTGTTACTACAGCCTGTGGGCTGAAGGAAACAGAGTCTTACCCTTCACTTAAGAAAACTGTCTGTCTGTTTTAGACGTACCGTCGTCTCCCAGCCTCACGTTTCAGGAAGAGAGAAGTTTGTTACCATTCGACACAGACACATCTGTCCTGAAGTGCTTTGCACAAATCTTTGCTTAGCTTTCCGCAAACAGCCTCGAGTCTCGTTTGTTGTGTGCAGGAAAGACCAAGATCAGTGTATTTACCCACTTCTCACCGCTCTGGTCAGAAACACGCAAGAATTCAATTACCTGGTGACTGAGGGTCTGACACGACCCGGTTCTATTTCAATCACCCACAGGCAGAGAAGCTTTGTGTGTGTGTGTGTGTGTGCGCAAGTGTGTGTGTGCCCCCTGTGTGTGTCTGTGTGTGTGTATACAAACATCCAATGAGGCATGCAGTGACACCATCGGACCCACTGGGATCAGGTTTTCCGGAGATAACGATTCTGGTTGGTTTCTGAAAGATCTCAGAACACACAAGTGACATAAGATTGGATCTGAGGCATGATATAATTCCTTCTTATTACAGACCTTAACACAACATGAAACATTCTGACAAAAGATTACAAAGACATTTCAGGGATGAATGGGGGTGAAAAAAATAAATAAAGGTCAATTTTGGTTAAAAGTTGTTAACTTCTGAGGTAAATTGTGCTCATTTTTCACCAAATCTAAGCTGAATTACACTGGCAGAAAATGTGGCCTAGGCAATTCTTAACCAGCTAATCTTTATAAACACATAAACATCCATCCGTATGTGAAGTGTAAAGTGAGTCTCATAACTGAACTGAATAAATGACTAGATCTGTGAGTGGGGCTGCATGGAGACCCACAGATCTGATCACAGTTTGTGGATGAGGTTTGTTACAGTGCATGCTGGGAATGGATCGACCGGCTGCCCGCTGTTAGCACATCACCGGTGTGAGACAGAAGAGAGTGAGACAGCTTTTCTGCTCCACAGTAGAGTCAAGACCTGATTATAACCTCAGAGATGTATAAACAACACAGCCTGAGAATTTTTGTACCTATATAAAATATTAAAAATAATAAAGATTTAGTTTAACCTGCACACACTTTACCTAAATAACAAATTCTACACACTTTTTACCTAAATAACAAATTCTACACACTTTTACTGACTGACATCTGCACCCTCCTCCTTTTAAAAGCACCAGCCGCTGCATATCAGAGGTTCAAGGAGAGAAATATTTAAAGTCATTCAGCGAGTCTATTTGCGACGCTTTTGAAGTTACACGGCTCAACGGTTCCCGACCTTCGCGTGTTCAGCCTGAACGCAGCGCGGTGTGTAATTACCAATCACACTGTTGAACTGCTCATCTGAGGGCTCAGTAACCTCTCAGAAACAATCTGATATTATAACCACCACAAATGATGTTCAGGAAACCTGGCGTGTTGATAGATTAACACCAGCAGCACAGAAGCCAGACTGTCAGGAGAACAAAGCAAAAAGGTTGTTATGTCAAGGAAAGTGACTGACGACAAAAAGCGCAGAGGCGATAATTTATTCAGCGCAGGCTGCACAAGGTTTGTGATATCTGCTATATTACAGGGGCAACAACAGACCCTGTTAACGTATTCAGTCTCAGGCGTTGCCCGGGGACAATGTTTTTATGTCACCAGTCAGGATCTTCAGCTGCTGCTAGCGCTGAACAGACTGTCGTCTGCATGTACCTGGAGAGCCATGTGAGCCCTCCTGGTACGTTCTCAGAGCGTTGGCTAATGTTCTGCAAAAGTTCTCTCTGCTGTCAGGCTTTCCTTATATCAGACCTCATACAGGCTGCAGTCAGACTCCACACTGTAACAGAACTGCTGTCCTCTCACATCCTAACACACACACACCCAGGCTTCTCTCGATCATAATATAAAGATTAATATGTATTTTAAGACGAGTCACATTAGTTTATATTATCATCAGAGCCAAAGCTTTATTCAGGTCAGAATCGTGGTCATTTGTTGACCCTAAAACCATTTACAACCTCTTTAAATATCTCTTTCATCTCTCATCATCTGTGTCATCAATACTTAACGCCGGCCCACCCTCTGCCTGCCCAGTCTGAGACAGTAATCACTCACAGCACATGCAGTCAATCACTGTTCAAGTGAAAGCTGGTCTCTTCACAAGTAAAGTGGTCTACATATATTTAGCTCTATCTTCATTAACGAGACATTATACCTCCAATAACTCCAATGCTTTCGCCTGACGCATTTATTCATGCACGCTTAAAAAATAAACAAAACAAATGTCTCGTGTCTGTGATCAATCACACACAGACTGACAAATCTGCAAAACAGATGGAGTGTATTTCTGCCGCAGTATGTAATGCTTTAAAATGTCTTTATTTTGGACTAATTAACTGACAGCCCTAATTAAAACTTAGGCTTAAAACACAAATATAACTTTACCCATTAATAAAGAGTGTTAAAGAGCGTCTGATAAAGAGTGTGTTGCATTTCTTACCCACTTCCTGTGGGGACGGCCACCTCCCATAAACTGGTAATGTGTGAGATTTGTCAGTGTCAGTTTTACTGCTCATGCTTCTGGTCCACCTAGACCCCCCCCCCCACCCAGCAGCCCATCTCAGCAGCCCCTCTCAGCAGCCCATCATTCCTGCAGCCCAGCACAGCAGATATTGAGGAAGTCAGTAAGAGAGGCAGAGATGCTACACTTTCTCTCTACACATGTCACACATGTGAGGAACGCTGGATGTTTTGAATGTTCCTTCGAATAATATTTTTAACATTAGATGAATGTTTTTAGAAGCTAAAATTGTGGGTTGTGCAGCAGACAGCAGGTGTGAATTTCAAACTATCGGATCTATAGATGAAAACTTTTTTGCGAATTGCCAAGAAACAAGAATCGATATCTCACCGGTGTAATATTCCCGTCCTGAAGACTGTGTTTGCTCAGATCGAAACCGGCCAGTCGCTTTAGTTGATAAATTACACATCAGACAACCTGATGAATACAGGTCTATTGATCCACAACTTTGTGAATGCAAAAACGTACAACACACAACTGCCCGATTCCTACCAGTTACAACTCACAATAGACTTTCAGTAGACAAGCGCACACACACAGACACACACACACACACAGATACACACACAGACACACACACAGATACACACAGACACACACACACAGTTGCTCTGCACCAGAAGAACTACCTCAGAAGAACTACCTAACAGCCCTGGATCAAAGGAGCTGAGCTTTATTCATGCATTGCACCAAACGTCTGATGCTACAATGATTAAATTCATGCTGCAATGACTTTCAATATATTAATGTTTGATTTTAATCAACATGTTTCTCAGCTACTTTCCACATTTTTAAATTAAAACCACTGGATAACTCACAACAAACGCTTTGTGCTCGACAGATTCAAAACATTATCATCAGAGTTTACAACCCCAAAATAAAAACTCTGTCATGGGCTGTGTGCTCTCATATCTTTGAGTTTTTTCATGCAACACAAAACGTGTGAAAACCTTTAGCTGAGACTAACAATTGTTCAGGAATGCAACTGTGGATTGTGACGCACGGGGAACTGCATCAGCGCATTAAAACATCAGAAAAACATTCAGAAAAACGTTGTATTAACATTATTGCTTGATTTTTAAGGAGTTTACAGGAAGTTTGTAAGCAGTACCAAGGAGTTTATATACAGTTTGTTTTCTGTATCCATCAATAAATGAAAAATAACACCAGAGGCTGAGGCAAATGTGTGTTTATCAGCCACTGAACTGCGGCTAATCCACATGTAAACAGCCTCAGTCAGTGCAAACCAGCAGCATTTAAACCCTCTGCCACTGAACCAGCTTTTCACATAGCGGAAAAATTAGCATTTCACTCTGAAAGGTCATTTTCTCTCTGTACTGTTTTCACTTCAACAGAAAGACCAATATCAACCTGTCTATGAGATGTGCATTATGAGACTCGCACATGCGCTCTCACACACACTCATGGTCACACACTTCTGCTCACACACACACAATCGATACAAACACATTAGTTAGTGCTCAGCTCTGAAAATAAGCCATTTGCACAGAACCTTGTGGAACAGTGTGTCCATTAAAATTAGCCTTAATTGTCAATGATGCATGAAATTGTGGTTCAAAGCTGTAGGTACAGTTACCCAGCTAACAGGTTGTGAGAACAAAAAAACATGTTATTTTTAAATATTCTAGAAACATTAAATATTCTAGAAACATCCATTTTTACAGTTAGTGCTTTATTGACCTTATTACTAAAACATTATTCAAAATCATTTTTAACGTTTCTAAATTGTTCCACTAACAATCAACTAACATAATTGCAATAAAGTTTTTGAGAGAACTTTTAAAAGAACGAAAGCCAACATTCTGGAAACGTTCCCTGTTAGCTGGGTAGCAGATGGTCCTAATTAACGTTTCCAAATCTACAAAGATCAACTACAGACGAGTTGTTTTAATTATTATGCATATTAATACAGAACCACACTGCGCATGCTTTAAGAACAAACACATACTTCCTCAGACTGGCATCTAGGCAGCTATTTAAGGACATGTTAGCAAAACAGACCAACAGAGAGTTCCAGCGCCTTCAATAAATAATGAGTGTGAAGTCCTGTGTTGCTTAACTAGCAGCGCCACAGAAACTATAACATGATCCGTAAAAACCGCTGGGATCAGCAGCGTTACTCCCACATCCAGCGCAGTCTCTCTGCCTGCTGTCACATTAAGAGAAAACAAGACTGCTTGCGGTTCCTTCTGCAAAATTAATGTTTCTGTGCGCCGTGACACTAAATGAAGAAATGGCAACTGGTTGCACATAAAAACAAATATGAGCTCGGCTATAGTCTGAAAATATCCACGGCCACAAGAACAATGTGGCTCATGATCTAATTGGCACCTATCCAATGCCTGCTTGGATGATTCCTTTAAAAAAAGATGATAAAGAAAAAAGACGTTTTAAAAAGATAGTTCACCCCAAACATAAAATCATTTTTCCATCATTTACCCTCATGCCAAAACTGTAGGACTTTTGAGCTTATGAGGAACACAAATGAAGGTATTTTGAAGTATCTTGGTAACCAAACAACAGTGACACAGACTGACACAAAACCATAAAGACATTTTTCTAAATATCTTATTTTGTGTTCCACTGAAGAAACAAATCATACAGGTTTATCATGACAGGAAGGTGAGTAAATATTTTGGATTTTTTGGGTGAACTGTGACTGGGTGAAGATTTGAGAGCAAAAACCATAAACATCAAGATTTATATCACATATCATAAAAGGTTGAAAAATGTCCTAATCTTTGGTTTGTAAACCGGAGGCTGTACGTTAACCGACTGTAAAACAGAGATGTGTGAAATCTCGTGTGGTGGAGAAAGTCTGACCTGCTGTGACCCACTTCTGACTGATTTATGATGCTGCCCTGGAGACAGAGCTTCACTGGGTGCCATCAGTCTCTCCAGATCCAACAAAAGCCATCAGCTTCACCCTGATCCAGAACCAGAGCACCACACACCCAGAACATCAGCCAGAACCTCCACCGGTTCCTCACAGAAGATCCAGCATCCAATCATAATCACCTCACCAGCCCACATCATGCGCCACATGTGATAAGAAACCTCAGGAGAAGAAAATGTAGGAGTGGGACTTTCTGCATTCGGTATCGACTGGATCACAAACAGTGGACGTTTAATATCAGAACTGACAGAACAACTGGTGAGGACTTGAACAATGAAAGCCTGGTTCTGTCTGAGCTCAAATCAAACTGTTTCAGAGATTTATGTTTATAAAATGTTTGTTTTAAAATTTTCAACCAATGTTTGCAGTGACAGAACTTTCTAAACCTTATATATCGTATATGAATTAAATGTATTCTTAAGTTGTTAGTGACAAATTTTAAAAACAGCCTCAAAACTCTAACAGGAGAGAGAGAGAGAGAGAGAGAGAGAGAGATGGACTGAGGAAGTGACACAGGAAGTGACAGCGAAGCATCTGACCATGAGGAGACTTCTGGTCAGAGATTAGCAGTGCCACAGCGCTAGCTAACACACTAAATTAAAGCACACATAACATTCCTCTCATCCAAGTGTTTCCGTCTATTTAAAATTTTCCTACAACTTTTAAAACAAGATGTTTATGTTTTTGTTTCAGAATCCCCCAAACCCAGCATGAAAATTCATGCTGACCCGAGACTGTCTTTTCAGCAGGAAGAAGTTTTGACAATACATCACATTTATAATGCAACTTGTCAAAACAGACACAGGATGCTGTAGGTGGTCCTCACTAGTGGAGAAAGGCCCATAAATTGGTCCAATCATGGTTTGTGTGAGGAATACGTTTATTGGTAGAGGCAGGGGACCGAAAATATCATTAGACGGGTATGAAAAGAATGAAAGTGTATGAGATGTCCTCACTAATATGATGAAAAACGTGTGTGTGTGTGTGTGTGTAGCTCCCCACCTCCCTAAATGATCTCATGATTCACACAGGAGCACGTAATTGGCTCACAAGAAAGTGCTGCAAGCATTTATCATAATGGCACTAGCATGCTGTAGCTAGCAGACGCTCTCTTTCTCTGTCTGTCTCCTACTGTCTCTCTCTCAAATACTTTCTGTGTCTCTGTCTGTAAGCTCTGCTTCTCATTGTGTTCCCCTCACACCTTAAACACACAGCGCTCGTCTGTCTCCTGGCCCACGAGTCACAGGATCCATTTAAAAACCTATAATCACAAAAGTGTGTGTGATAATCACATGTGGAGAGACAGAAGTCATGTGACCCGCTCAACACACACAGCCCTCGAACCCTCACAGTCCCTGTTCTGCTCAGCTCAGGTGAATCATCTGTCCTACAGTTTTCAAACCGTTCATGCAGTAACGTTAATAAAACATTATTGACATTAAACATTTAGTGGAACATTATAAAAACATTGCAGAATTTAAAAAATGTTTCAATAATTGGTTTGTTTGAATATTTGACTTATTGAACGTTCTTATAATATCTAACAAAATAAAAATCTTACAAAATTCAAACTGGACATTTTAAATGTTTCTAGAACATTCAAAATAAGGTTAAAAGGTTTTGTTTCTTAGTGAAAATGTTAGGAAAACATTCTTACAACCTAGACTTATAAGCCGGATGCAGCTTCATAACACACAGATCTTTCGTTGAGAAGTTGACTCTTCAATAAATAACCTTTTCTGAAATCTCTCCCCCTGCAACACACACAGTTTTGTCTTTGTTCTCTCTCTGCGCTTGATGCATATTTCATACAGAACTTCCTCTGAGTCGAGACGACAGCCGAGAGCCGACAGACTGCCTATTACCAGACATTACAATCGCCTCTGTCAGAACATCTCTCACATCATCACATCCTCTCTTTTTGTTAAGGCAATGAAACGTTAATGAAACCGTACTGAAACGTCTGTGCAACGTTACAGTGGCATTTGGCTAAATAATACACATGATAATTTA
Source organism: Yasuhikotakia modesta (assembly GCA_036877545.1). Classification (NCBI taxonomy): domain Eukaryota; kingdom Metazoa; phylum Chordata; class Actinopteri; order Cypriniformes; family Botiidae; genus Yasuhikotakia; species Yasuhikotakia modesta. The sequence continues at coordinate 25,916 of JBAJNP010003156.1, read as the reverse complement.
GCATGTTAGCCACTTTAATCTGTAACTAACTTTTGTGATTCTTGAATTGTTAGAGAAACATTTTTAAATGGTACAGAATTTAAAAAATGTTAAAAAATAATTTTAAAGAGGTTCTCATATTAACATTTTGAATGTTGTAACGTTTAAAATGTCTCATTTTAAAATGGCACATTTTAGCCACTTTTGTCAAAGTTTGCCAACCATAAAATAATTTATTCATCACTGCACTAAAAAAGTGCCAACAAACAAATAACTGCGCAAGTATACAAGCCAGATGAAGTTTGTTTTTTGACATTTCCGTCTACAGCAAAACACAACCAGACAACCGTCTACAGCAAAACACAACCAGACAACCGTCTACAGCAAAACACAACCAGACAACCGTCTACAGCAAAACACAAACCATATTTTACAGAAGATACTGAGAAACACACTGAGGAGATCTGATTCAAATTCAACCGCTACGTTACTTCTAACTTTAAGGAATCTGGGAGAATCTACAACATCTGATCTAAAATGAATACTCTCATTTTATATAATCAACAAAAAACATTATCAGCATTTAAATGTTGCCATTCATCTCTGAAAACAAGAATTTCTGGATAAATGAAGGAACTTTTAGAAAACATCAGACAACATCCTAAAAATGTTCCCTGTTAGCTGTGATGTTGGACTGTCTGAACAAGCGATTGGTTTACTTACTGTAGCTGTCTCTGCATATTAAGAGCGAGACAGGAAAATGTCTTTTAATCAAATAAAAAAACTTTTGAATTTAGCTTTAAATCCGAATGAGAGACAGATTGTCAAACAAAGAAAAAAGGCAAAACATTTCTCAGACTGTAACAAATCAGATTCTGGCTTCAACTTTCACAACAAAGTCTGTTTGTGTCGTTAAACGACGTCATTGTTGCCCAGAAACTATCGCTTGCTAACCCTGACAGATGGCCAGATTCCTCCCACTTTCCTCTCTCATAACTCGACTGATTCTGCAGCTCTCAGCCTGCATTCATCAAAAGCACCGAGCCGAAACCTGGCGGGTCCTTCCTCATGCGCAGAAAATTAAATTCACCTGTCCTGAGAGTAATTTCACCTTCCCCGGTGTAGAAGACGGACACAATTAGAGTCTGCACATGCGTCAGATCAGTGATGCTACAGCTGAACTCCACACACCCAGACAGCAACTTAACCTTGTTAAATTACAGCCTTAAACAGAAAACAGCACAAATCCTGGATTAAGTTAAAGCCTCGGTTAGTATAAACCCATGCCTGAAACTGTAGGAGTTAGTCAGTGATAACAGCAGCTCACGATGAGTGTTCCAAGGTAACACTCATTTTAGGTTGTAAAAACATTACCTTAATGTTACTATTGGTAACAAAAATGGTAAAAAAATGTAATTTAACATGTTCAAAATATGCATTTTTTGTTTTATTAACATTTTGTCTTGATTATAAGAACATTATTCAAACTTACGATCTGTAATGTTTTAAAAACATTCCACCAACAACTTATGTATAACATTTTAATGCAAGCGTTCTACCAAAATTATTGCAAGAACTCTTTTGATACATTAAGAGAACATTGAACATTTAAAGCCCATATTCTGAGAACGTTCCCTGTTAGGGTTCTAGCACTCTAACAGCCAATCAGAGGTCAGTTCACAGGTGATGATAAAAACCTCTGCAGACACACGAGAGAACAGAGTTAATGTTGACACACCTTTTGCTCCACTAATACTCCACCGCGGTCACAGCCTGACATGCTCATGACAGAGCAAAACTACAGTGGATTACAACAGGACAGCTAATTACCATTTACCTCAGCGGGAACATGACTGGATGTGAGGCTTTTGTAATGCGTGTAATTGTCTGTTGAATAATGGCAGCCCACGCTCTTTATATCTGACTCGGCTCAGTCACTCGTGAGGAGACACTCGCGAGTTGATAAGCAGGGTGCTGCCGTATAAGCCTTCGAGAAACGCTAGCGCGAAGTGCTGATGTGGGTCCCCCTTATTAAATGAAACGCAGTTTATTAAAAGTCCCTCGCCGGTCTTGATGCTACAATTAAATGGCTGAACTTTGACTCTGGTTCATGTACACATTATAAGTCAGTGGCACGCAGGGAACGTTTTTTAGAACCAGGCAAACGTTCCTGGAACTTCAAAATAACATTTTTACTTAGTGGAAACATTCTTACAACCTTAAATTATGACGTCGGCACCCGTTCAAGCCCATCTTAAATGCCACCCTAACCCATGGAGTTCACACTTTAATGATCTATTGCTACACAGTAAATTAGTGGCGCTCCACCGTGACGCTAGTGTTCTCATCGGGGGCACACACCTGTAAAGAGGCTGACACTAAAATGACAAATGGGACACCCTATGGTCTTGTGAACTTTACACACACTCAACAGTCGTCACAAGTACACATCACACACGCTATTTAAGATGGGGCCAAAAAACTTTAGCAGATACAGTAAAAATTTCCCCGTAGCTAAGTGAGCTGATTTACTATAATTAAACTCAAGGTTTTTGGATTTAAACCTTTAACACTTATACGTTTAACACTGTTGAAGGTAACACAAACAGTTTTGGAGCAGCTTTTAAACACTAAATCCTGGCATTATATAAATATACAGACAACGTTATTTAGTGTTTGCTATCAGGACGTGAAAAGACTTTCAACCAGCATAAAAAAATGTTTCTGGAAAAGATTGCCTGCCCTGACTTTAAGTACATTTAAAAATATATGGAACATTTTCTCTCAGAAAGCTGCGCCAGAAATAACCTGCAAGTTTCTGCCGTACAGCAGAGATGAATACAACAAACTCGCAGCTAAACTACAGCCAAAATCCTCATCCTGTCATTTAAATTCTAAACTTTACCCGTCTGGAAAAAGAAAAAGGTAAAACGGCGAGCACAGAACATCCCTACACGCCGCTAATGAAGGTTTAGTAGATTTTACAGCCTCTGTTAGTTTTGGACAAAAGTGAGCTGCAGTTAGAAAGTAAAATATGTGAAAGGTTTTCCCTGTCTTCTTTGACTTAATCCCGGTCTCTCGGAGACTCTCTTCTCTCACAAAAGGGCTTTACTGCATGTAAAATACAATTCTCATTAGAGACGAGCCACTTTCAACAGTCTGCGAGGGCAGCGATGCATTAAACATGGGCTCCGATTCCCAATCTAAAGTGCACTGAGTCCTGCTTATGTATGAATCGGTAACACGGCCCACAGGTCAGAGGAATTGAGGACACAATAGAAAGAAAGCCCTGCTGTTCACAGACTGATCATAATATCATTAAACACAGCATCTATTATATACATCTATTATATTTATAGGCCAAAAGTAACTTGTCATTTATTGGAAACAGCGCATACATTCACTTTTAATTTAAATGGGTGGTTCACCCAAATTGAAAAGTCCTCTGTCGCTCACTCACCCTCTTTTTTCAATGGAACTCACTGGGTGCTACTGCTGTTTGTTTACCAACGTACTTCAGAATAACTCATTTTGTGTTCCTCAGAAGCAATAAATGTCCTACAGGTTTGTAATGATATGAGGGTGAGTAAATGATAGAAGCATTTTCAATTTTAAACGAACAACATCATTTAATATAAAGGGTTGAATTCAGATGATTGCTTGAGTAGCTGGTGAAATGAAAATGAATTAGGCTGGAAAAACAAGATGCTTTCTGTGTAGTTTTGCAGACTGATAGGAGATCTCTTGAACTGTCTGGAGTACAGAGTGAATTCATCATGATTGTGGCTGTTGAAATGAAAGATTTAACCCACTAGGGAAAAGCTGTGGGTCCACTGGGCTGAAGTATTACAGATACGCTGGGGTCGTGAGAGGACAACACCGACATGTACTGCGCTCCTGTCAAGATATCCGACAGTGTGAAACGACATATTATATTAAACTGCGTTCATTTTCAATAAAAAACACTTTACGACCTACAACACGATACAGGGCGACTTCATAAAGCTCCGATTTCTCATGTTCATTATAAATGTCACGTATTATTACTGCAAAGCGTTCATTCCCTTAAGAATAACACGACATGTATGGATTACGTCGGTCTCACGTATTCCTGGAGTTGAGTCACATGCAGTCTTATGTTTATCACATAAACACATGCATGCCCAAAAAAATACCAGCTGACAACTTCACGCGTTCATCTGCATTATTTTAAAGGACGATGCCGCACAGGTGCGAATCTCTGCGCTCCTGTAGCGCCACCGCGCACAATGTTTCAATGGCTCCGCGCCAGACGCGCGTCCTTACCGTCAAACCAGACGCGAGGTTTCAGAGGGACGTCTTCAACTTCAACTCCGTGTGTGTGGATGGATGCTGTCTGTGTAGTCAGATCGCTGCGTTTGGAGACGCGGTCTGTATCTCGCTGCGTTTGGAGACGCGGTCTGTATCTCGCTGCGTTTGGAGACGCGGTCTGTATCTCGCTGCGTTTGGAGACGCGGTCTGTATCTCGCCCCGATGGTCTGACGTTTCGCCTCCTCCTCCCTTTACGGGCCACGTTGGCTGCCTGTGTTAATTGAAACAAACAAGTTGAATTACTGTGTCCACAGGGGTCGAGTGTCTGACCTGACGGGGGTCTGATCTCGGTACCGTCCTGATGCTCATGCCGACTCTGGATGCGAGCGCAGCGGTGAGACGCGCGTCCCGAGCTGGACCAGCGCCGTCACCAAAACACACCGTGTCGAACCTATAAGAAAGCGATGAAGTCTTCTGCGCGCGCACACGCACACACACACACACACACACACACACACACACACCATCAAGTGGTGACTTTCAGCAACCGTGTAACTAGTTTTCAATATGACATTCTGGCAATGCGTTTACATTATGACCCGAGACTGCACCCGGCCAACATGTTTAGGTTGTAACAACGTTTCCCTTACGTTTCCCTTAAGTAATAAAAACGTTATGGCATTTTGAAAGCATGTTTAAAATGTCCAGTTTTTGGACATCGCTTGGTTATAAGAACGCTGCACTAACTACCACTAAGAATAAGGTTTCTGATACACAGTATAAATAATGTTTAAAAAACACTTACAGTAACATTACTGCAAGAGTGTTTTGATAACGTTGAAAGAACCTGTAGAGAACGTTCCCTGTCAGCTGGGGTATTTGCATTAGAAGGCTAGATAACATCGTCTGCGTTTTATTATATAAGCAGTTTGATTTTTGTCATCTTAAATATCTTCTCATTTCTTGCAGCTGTCATTGGAATAATATGACCAACTCCAGCAGATTTTTTAACAGCATAAATTAGGTTTTAATACACTCTGTTTTATTCCCAGTAGCTACAGAATCGCTGCTTCTCAACAGGTGTACTGCAAAATGTGCCCCGATTGCAAAGCATCTACTTGTTTTCTACAGCTCCATTTGGACCGCGTCCAACCCAACATCTAATCAACAGATCAGTTTTATTCCTGGCCGGAGCAATTCATTTCCCCGGCCATCGCATCAACATCAGCATGAATCAAAGGGCTCTGAATCCGCAGCCTTAATCATGTTCTCACAGACACAACAGTTTGGCTGAAACAAATGTACCAACAACACGGGAACATCAAGGCCACAGCCGGGTAAAAACCTCACGGTGGCAATGCACTGGTCATGGCCTGCGAGTTTATAAAGATGTCTGACAACCACAAGAGTTCTTATCAGAGAACAGAGGTCACAGATCAACACAATACCGGTCCCTTGAAAAATCTGCCCTCAACTAAACATTGTCTGTCCCTAAACTTAAGTCTCTAAAAATGCTTTATACTTATAATTTCTCATTTTTCAATTCTGTAATGTTTTTAAATTATTATGCTACAAAATGTAAAAAAATTGATATAACAGTAAAAAGGGTTTAATGATGTCAGGAACTGCAGGAACGTCTCTGATTACTCTGAGTAAACTTTCAGAAAACATTAGCCAACGTTAGTCTAACAATGGAAACAGTTTGAACCCGTTTAATCAGACATTCAGGGAGGTAAAAGCGGATTTGTAATCAGACTTGTGTTGTGTTGAAAGTGTGTTAATGTATTTCTGTAACATTTCCATCTGTTAACAGTGTAGTGTTACTACTGTACAGCCCGTTTAATTCTAATATAATGGATCTTGTCTTTTTATTTCTCATGGGCTTTTAGAAAAGCAGTTTCTGAATTGCAGTCGGAGGAAAATTTAGTCTGTGGTGGAACATTACTGGAGCAGAATTTCACATTCCCACAACTACATTATGCCTCAAGTGCATTTTTTTACGATGCTAGTTTTGCTAGATATCTGAAGCATAGCTGTATGCAATTTATGCTGCAGAACAAAGTGTGAAAGTCTTTTCAAATAATTTTAAATCACGGACCTTATTTTACTCCACAATAAGGGAACGAAACTCTCACAGAACATTCCTGAAGATGCACAGCTGTGTTATGTTGTTAAGCTAATAAAGATATCAACCATAGACCCACCGCAGCACAATTAGCTGAGGAGACGTATCCATCATGCCCACAGAAATCAGCATCTATTCCACGGCCCACATCACAAAACATCCCCTAATTATTTTATGCACCCCACATTAGCTTAATGTTGATCAAGACGGCATGTTTAATGATTATAAACGGCGTGTCTGGGGGTCGCCCTGCGCTCTGTCGCGCCGGGTTCCCGTGAGCGTCTCGTGGGGGTCAAGGGTCACGGTGGAGCGATGGGTATGAAGATAATTGGCCTATTTGTGCAAAGCCTACAATTTACAGAGTGTGTGGACAGCAAAGAGCAGCACTGACACCTGATAATCACACAGCTGTCAGCAGTACAACAGTAACAGCAGTACCTGTGCTGTGAGAAACAGGGTTGAACTGGAATCTGTATTCAGAAGATTTGTCTTTGTTTACTTACAGATTAACTGGAAGAAAGTGAATACAGCTTTAACGTCACAGTCTGTTACAGATTCTGAGTACCTGAGTAAAGCTGCAGGCTGTAACCTTTGCCTCTCCGCCGCCATCTCTGTTTGAACCATAAAACTGCAGGCTGTGTTATATTTCATATGCTGGTCAAACTGACACTTCCTGCAAAATCCTCAAATTCTAAATCATTATTATAAACATAGTCAGGAGTCAGGATAAGATAAATACACAGCTGTGAACACGGATTGCTCAGTAATTGTTTGTTGTTTATTTTTAACCCAACAGAGTTACAGATTGCAGAATTAAATGCAAGATATTAGATCTACATATAACGTCTTCAAATCTAACAATGCTTTGTTATACAGTAGAGCTTTTCTACTGTATTACAGCTACAAATAAATTCACTCTCTGCAGGATGGACACGGTTTCATTTATCGAGCGAGAGTGTTCACAGCTGAAGTGTTTTGCAGGGTTTACTGCAGCTATAAGAAACAAGATTCAGAGTTTTTGTGCAGCATCAGAAACGTCTCGGCGTATCTGTGAAGTTTCTGTAAGGGAGTCTGAGCTGCAGAAAGAACAATACAAGCGTTTCTAAAATTAACAAGATGCAGAGGCTGAGAAATCCTTTCAACACCTACAAACCCTGACAGAGAAAAGAATCGATTCCAGAGGGAAAACGATGAAATAGAGTGTGAATAAGTGTTATAAATTTATAACAGTATCATACAAGGAGTTGTAGCACCCTGCTGTCTATGAATCTGCCATTGTTGCTCTGTAGTCCACTTAACTCCAGATCAAAACCATGTGTGTGTGTGTGTGTGTGTGTGAGATATCACAGCAGTTTCCCTTATGCAACAAGGAAATCAAATTGAGAAATATTTGAGGCTTGAACTCAACCTTATCTCACATTATCTCCTCAAGTTCCTCATATCTCAAGTTGTGCTCAGATTTATCAAGATCTCACAATCAGTAATAACCAAACATTAGCCAAAAATTGAGGACAATTTGTACAGAAAAGTTAGCAAAACCTGTCAAATCTGAGAACTTGCCCCTCTTTCTGCTGGACTGCTGGAGAAACATTTGAGTCAGAGTTTATTTTTAAAAAACATAACAGAAATTATCCTCAGCTATAATAGAGCAATTTCTGAGCAATAACATTTTCCTGTGTGTGGTCGCTAGTGAACTCTATACTGTACGCCAGTCTAGGCTTCCACCATATTTTTAAAGCTAATTAACACATCATAAATCTCTAAGAACGGTTCAGACAGTAAAAACTACGGTACAGAACGTGCCCCGCTAGAGGGCAATTAATGTGAGGCAGATCTGAGATACGAGTCTTTTATAGATTCACACTCGTCACTAAAGGACCCCAGCTGGACAGAGACGATATCATGTTATATGATTCACATGTAAAGCGTGACAGACATGACTGTTGTGTTTCAGCAGTTTTACGACAGAGATCTTGTTTCCAGTCACACTTAAAGCTAACTGATTAAACAAGCTAACCTAACCAAGCTGCATCTAAAGCTCTCTGGTTATTTGGGTCTGAAATCTGGGTTTGCAGGGTCACAAAGATTCTGGAGTTTGTCAGAGTTCTCGCGGGTTCTAGAGATGAAGGCAGAAGTTTTCAGAACACAAAGCCTATTAAATTTCACCACACGAGGAGATCAATACACACTTGAAGTGTTTACGTCCGTCCTCTGAGGCAGAGGAACTCTCTGAATGCATTTGCATTGAATCGTGGAGGAGGAATTAGAACCATCATTTGACTGTCGTTATATGGATCGGTACCAACCCGAGTTCAAATGCTCGCCCGGTGCCAAAAAACACGCTTGGAGTTTTTACTTGCTAGCATTAATTATATGAAGACGCTATACATATGCAATGACAGATTTAGCTTTCATAAGCTTCCAAGCAAACAGGTAATGCTCTCAGAATGTTGTCCAAATGTTCTTTCAAAGTTATTAAAAGTGTTGCAGTAACAACAGATGTTACAGAATTGTCGAACTAAAATGTTAAAGAAACGTTCTTACAACCTAAATCCCACCCTGTAGGCGGCAGGGACATTTTCCTGCCATTTTCCTACAACACAAATCAAAGGAGATCATTGTGTGAACTGTCATTAAGTTTTAACCCTCTTGGATAAATGATGCCTAATTTTCTCTCCCTAAATAATTGAACTGATATTTTACTTTAACTGACAAATAACCAAAAATGTTTTTAAAATGTCTTCATTTTAAATGTGACATACTGACATTTAGTGATATTCAGCATGTTTTTGTTGGCTGTGACAGTGGTAACGCAGCTCTATTGGGATTAAACATTATTTACAAACGCTCCATGCAGTCGTGAGGTCGTTTTTCCATCTTCCTTAAATTTCCAAAAATGTTACGGATAACAAAATGGAGAATGTTGTGTTTCTTTCATTTTTCACATGACAGACTCAGATGACAAGACATATATCAGCAGCTCCCATCTTTTTCTCCACTACTTCTTTTTGAAGAGTGTTCTGAAGTTGAAAGAGAGAGACACTGTTGTGCATGTGACCTGCTTAACAGAAAAACAAGTTATTTCAGAACAACAAAATTCCATTTTTATCATTTATCACTTATTTAATACCATAGTCTTCACAATATATACAATTTTTAAAAACGTTGATTTGTAATAGTCTATTGTTGACATAAACAAAAATAAAACAATTCTGTTAACACAAATTAACAAACCCTTGATGTTGGATGAACATTTTTGCTTGGTTAAGAACATTTTTATTCTGTAACTTTTTTTAAAAAAAATCCACTAATTGAAACTAATGTTTTTGATACATAACATTAAAAAAGAAACATTGAACTAATGTTACTGCAACAACCTAAGAACATTAGCCAGCATTCTGAGAACATTTCCTGTTAGCTGAGTAAATACCCTTAACAATGAACTAAAACCATTTAGCAAACAGTATTGTTTCATTCTCGCCTGCAATCAGCTGTAATGAACTACTGGCAGTAATAAGTTCGTACAGTTGGTATTTTTGTACTGTAGTTTGATGCTGGGCTAATACACGGCAGCAGAGATTCAGGGCTCAGTAAACGTCATGTTTGATGGATGGCACTCGTCTAGAATGATGGACTTTGAACTCTTTTGTTTCCTTCCATGCAGCGTGAGAAAGCAACACAACACAGCAGCCGTGTGCTTTCTGACAAAGACAGTTTTGCCCTTGAAAGTTTGACGGCTGTAGACAGATTCTGACAAACTTCCTTTCTGTTATTTCACACACCCCCCAAAAACACAAAAAGTGGCATTTCTCTGATGAATTCTGACACTATCTTTTGTTTTGTCCTCTCAAAGCTGAATCCAAACAACAGACCTAATTAAACACATGGAAAGCAATTAAATCCCTCTATAAGCTGTGGACAGATTTGAGAGCTTTGTGAAACATGACCCACGCAAAGACTGTTTAACATTCAAAGCCTGACTGAATCTTTGCATCACTGCAATTCATGAAATACAACATTTTCTGAATAAATATAACATTCAGTGACCATCAGGAAGACATTCACAGATGATACATAACCTGGCCTTTAAAACATGAGGCAATTCAGTCTGTGTATGACACCAATCCATCAGCTCTATGATTATACAACTGAATAACCCATTATGGGCTACAGGCCTTCATTACTCTATACAGGACAATACAGAGAGACAGAAGAAAAGAGATGGACCCACCCGGTGTGCAGTTTTTATGTCCCTGATGTAAAGATCAGGGCAATAAGAATGAAGGGACTGTTGTACTGGAGGCAGTGACTTTTAAAACCATCTCTAAACCTCAGGTTAACTTCTTAGATCTGTGTGTATTTGTATTTTTCCTTGTTTTTTTTAACCTGATTTGCATATATTTTGGCTATTTGTAATTCTTTCCAGCGTTCAGTTTGTACACTTTGTGCTCACTCATCTTAACTGCTCTCTGGTGATTTGTTGTTATTATTAAATAAATCAAAATATATCACAACCCCAGTTAACATTGGAATATTTCCAGAACATTGGCAAACATTCTCTAAAAATTCTTTCAAAGTTATAAAACGTTGCTGCAATAGGTCAGTAGAACTTAAATAATGCTACTAACAACCAAACCAATGCAAACACACTGACTGAAGAACAACAAAAACTGGAGGTTTTTGGACATTAAAACATTGTTTTTGTTACTTATTGGATGGATGGATGGACCTGTGGTGTGGTGGTAACTGAGCCCTGCTGCCAGAGAGACTTTAAACCTCAGAAATAGAAAAACAAAGTGAGTTATAGATGCTCAGTCACAACGTGCCCTTGAGGGAGTCAGAGGGGATGTATGAAATGAATTTACTGTAATTGCTTTTCTGCAGAATGACTATTAAACAAACACTCCAGCTGTGTGTTCACAAGCAACACGCTAACGCAGAAACAGATATCAGATCACATCAGTGGTTCTCTCAACCGGTGTCTTTAGGAACCGCATTCAGTCAACTGAGGGGGATTCCCAGCTAACAGGAAACATTCTCAGAATGTTGGCTTATGTTATGCAAGTTTTCACAAAGTTCTCAAAATTTTCTTGCAGTAACATCAGTAAAACTCTCAACGTTATACGTCACATTTCTCAAAAACGTTATTCGTATGTTACTTGTGGAATGTTTTAAAATGTTACAGAACTCCAACAGGTTTAAATATTAATACAACGTTAAGCAATAAGAAAAACATCAAGTTTTTGTTAGAAACACAAGATTCGATTATGAAACACTGTGACCTTTGAGTTTGACATTTCTGAGTTTAACTTAAGTTAAACTGTGCAGGTCTGTTGTAAGACAGATGACAGCGTATGAAAACTCCTTCTGTGTGATAAATCTATTTTATCTATTTTATCTCTATTTTAATTTGTCACCTTCCCACCATCGAACACATTTGCTGACAGACATAAATATTTTTTCTTCATGGTAATAGTTCAGTGTGGAGCTGTTCCTCGCTTAAAAAAAGAACTAAAAACCACCTAAACTTGTAACCTTTTACCCACAGTTAAACATCTATCAATGAAAGTACATTAATAATTGTAATAATTGCATTCCAGCTAAAAAAATTAAGTTGTAAGAACATTTTTTAATGCAAAAACATTAAAAAAATAATGTATCTCTTCAAATAAAAGTTCAATCCCAAAATAAATAACTTCAAATCTACTCTTTGAAACATCATATAAATCTTAGCATTTATTTCGCATTTTACAATTCAAAGAGCATTCCAAGCATCGAAACACAGCGCAAAGAATCTCAGCAGACAGGCTAATATTCCAGTAAACACACACTTCACCATCACCACAGAAGAAAAAACATCCCTCTTTTATCATCACTCCTGGCAGAATCCTGTCACAGTTTTTATTTTTATATTTATTAAAATCTCCAGCAGCTCCACAAACGTCCAACATGTGCCGACAGCTAATGTGATAAAAGCCCACGGAGGGGGCCGTGTTTCTGGACTCTGGGGGGCTCTGGGAGAGAAGTGATGGGTCTGAGCTAATGTGAGCTTGTAGACACGACACCTGACACATCAGTTAGCGTCTCACTGCGGGGGGCCGCACCCGGCCTGACACGAACATGGACGTTCCCTAATGTTCCCCAAAACGTAAAAATGTAAAAGTGTTCTAGTAATGTTCAAAACACCCAGACTTTTAGACAATGTTATTTTAAATCTGCAACATTTTTAAAACGTTCCACTAATAACTAAAGTATAACGGTTTTGATATACAGTACGTGATATATAATGCTAAAAACATTCTGCTAACATTACTTGCCTTACATTTGTGATATTTGACAAAACCTTTACAGTACGTAAGCCAACATTCTAACAACATTCCCGTTTGGCTGGAAAAGTGCGTTTTGATTCCAGCACTGTCACCATCGCACTCATCATCTATCATGTACTGGACTTATCTCCCGATCAGCAGAGGGGCGTCTTGCCGTCACACCAAAACAAGCCCAGCAGCCTGAACAAAAAGCTGGAGGCCATATATGTGCCACCGGAGGATAAAAGAGGAGAGGTTGTCACGGTAACTCAGTGATGTAATGGCACTCTGAAATCACACCCTACTGTCTAAATGGAACAGCAAGGTTTTAATGATGCACTTTTGAACTATTACCGAGGAATAAAAAGCTAAAACTGATAATCAGAATTCATACTGAAGTTACAATTTGCTGCAATTTGTACCAGCGAGGATCACAAATGAGTGAAAACATTCTCCGTTTAATACGGTGTAGAAAAATGTTGGCACTAAGTAACTATAGTGAGGCACTGAAAGTTAAACATATTAGCATAACAGGACACTACACTGTTATCAAAGCAAAAGTTTTCACACGTCTATCATGTGAGACAGCTCACAAAGAGTTTACTCAAAAATGCTGAAATCATTTACTCTTATTTTCTAAACACACAAATTTCACAAAAATGTCATTTCTCATGGCTAAATTGTTACAATTCACAATAGACATTCTTGCATGGAAAAAGTGCATTTGTACTGAATAAACATTTTATATTTTTGAAGTGAACTCTCCCTTCAGATTTTATACTGGAGTTTCTGTAAAATGCGACAGCGTCTAGCGTTTAACTAGACTCTAATCCACACATTCAGACCAGTATCATTGCTATGCATACCAGGTTTTCTTGCCTGAAGTGTGTTGAGGTCTAGACCTCATGACGGTTAATTTGTTTTGCCCTGTACTCTGATTTGGACTCAAAAAGTATTATCTGTGAATCAGCATCTTAATTAAACTGGCATTTAATTAAAGAGGGCAAGATGTTAACATTATCTCACTGCCTTCTATGATAATGAGGAAAAGTCATTTAAAAGAGGATGAATATTTGTTGTGTAGTAAAACGGTTGAATGCAAATCACAGCATGATTTTCTGCTTAACGCAGCGTGCTATTGGCTGACATTGTTATGATTCTGAGATTTGATTGGATGGATGTTTGCTGAAAGTAATCTGGGCAGTCTGTCAGGCTGTGGCCTGTAAACTTCAGAATGTACTACTAAACACATTTCAATAAACACTTGCAGTGCAATTAGTGTAAAGTCATTTCTCATGTCGCAATAAAACATTATTTGCGGTCTGGGTGCTAATGCAAGATGCAGTCTGTGTGGGTATATATACACATTCCTAAAACCTCCAAAATGACACGTTTAAGGTTTGTTACCAGTACAAACATTAAGGAAACATTCTTACAAGATTCTACTAAAGTTACTGCAAGTAACCAACGTTCGTTGTTAGCCAACGTTCTGAGAACATTCCCTGTTAGCTGGGCACCACGTGAGCATTTACATCCGTTCTCTGTCCTTCACAGATCAGCGTTTCAACCATTTCCCATCACAGTCTAGCGTAATGTGCGATTGTATAAGAGACACACATGATGTGGACCTCAGACTCCCAGAGAGAGACATTATCTGAACCTCATGATAATGTGAAAGGTCAGATGGTCGCCAGATTAATCTCTGTACTTTATTGTCAACTGTTGTTCTCTCCTTTGTGCGGTGAAAGCATCTCTCGCTCTCTTCCTGTCTCTCTGCTTTCAGCTGAAAGCTTCTTTTCTTGTAGCAGTAATGGAATCCTCTGAGGCCTGACTGAATCGCTCACCATTTATATTATCAACAGTAATAGACAGAAAACACCACCAGCACGTAACGTTACTAACCCAAAATATTTCTGTGGGGATTACCCTATAGCTTAAAGTCATAGTTCACCCAAAAATGAAATCTGTCATCAATTACTCGCCTTCATATCTTTCCAAACTTTAATAACACAAAAAAAAAATATTCTGAGGTACATTGGTAACCAAACAACAGCGGCACCCATTGACACGCACTATATGGACATTTCTCCACAATGTTTTCCACAAAGACAAATCTTCAAAATCAGACATTTTAAACAGTTGTATAATTGTTCACATGTTAACTTAAAACAATCAGATACACTTGTACGGTGTTATTCGAAAGCTTTCAGCACTGGAGTGGTTATTTCGTCTGAGAAATGAGTGCTGCTGGGAAATCAGAAACAGCCTGAAGAAAGAAACTAAAATCGCCTCAAATAACACATGATTGCTGGTTTGTCTGTGTGTGAGGCAGAAATTCATTGGTTTGTCATAATGACAGATCTCAAAATCAGAGAGCAGAAATTTATAACTTTTTTTATTTGAATTCTGGAGTCATTCCAAAATCTTAGCGAACATCTGCTTGTGAGCAGATGATGATTCAAACCAGCGTAAACGCATTAGGTGAAATCCAATTTAAGATTAAAAGATTAAATAAAAATTGCAGAACAACACAAGCAGGAAGTCTCTCTCTCTCTCTCTCTCACACACACACACACACACACACACACACACACACACACACACACAAGTTGTTGAGCAAGAACAAAACACACCAGTAATCAAAACTATCATATGTTTTCCCGATTCACAACAGATAGATTTCCCAGGAAATGTCAGTTCATTTGACTTTAACATACAGAATGGAAAGCACTGCAAAGTAACCTGCAGTTTCAAGTTTCAAACAGAGGTGGCAGTAGAGATGCAAAAGAGATTGCAGCTTTAACACATCAGAAATGCAATGACAGTCTCTTCAGCTTTTCAAACGGGTTTCTTGAGACTAATGTGAGAAGAATAGTTCCTCAAGGATTGAATTTGTCTTTTTGATCTTTTTCTGATCAATTCTGAAAAAGTAACAGAATTTGACTTTCATACCCAGGAAATAAATCACTTTGGTTGGAGGCAATCTGGGTGTGGAGAAGATGGTGAGAACATTCATTTTTCTCAGTGTCTATCGGGGTACAACTGAAAACTTATAGCACATCCCAGCTTTTGATCTTTACAGCCACACAATAAGTTCATAACACAGGATGTAAGATTAATAATCTATAACTTCTGCAGACCCTAATACACCATGTTATAAGTCTAAGCCTGGAGGAGTTTTTCACAAGCAGAAATATGCGCGTGGGTCTGTTGCAAACCCATATAAATCATAACTCAGGGCACAGTTAGAACATTTGCATACAGGTAATGGAATATTTAAATGTGCCAGAATACTCATAGATGAAGCAGGTGAGCGTGTAAAAATGACACGGGGCCCTGAGAGAAACACAAGTGATTAATGAGGTTTGAAACACAACCCACACCAACCTGAGACACCTCACAGACCAGCTAACTGGGTCAAACTCGCAGGTTGACACCCCGGCAGGCGGCCCAGCTCAGAGTTCTTCTGTCTTCAGGTTTCGTAAGCGAGGGAGGATAATGGCGGCAATAGATGTGTGCCGAGAACATCAGAAAGAAAAAAAATATAGACCGAGATGAGAAAGATAACGGACAGCCAGAGATGAAGAGGAGAAACCTTTTCTGAGGAGACGAGAGATCATTTTCCAGAACGGTGGTGGATGTTCTGTTTGAAATGTAGATTTGAGACACAGACGTGTACTGGCCCATCCAGAACACTTCAAAAAAATGCCATAAAACACATTTAAATGACTTTTTAAATGACTATGTTTTGGCACTTGCTGAACAAATTTCACCAACTGGGTCACGCTGCCATTACAAATATGTACAGTGGCAGTTTAATGGTACTTTAATGTAAAACACGGTACTGTGAGTTTACCATATTAGTGTATCGTTGCATTTACAGAATACTTCAAAAATTCCACAGTAAAATAATGCAAGGGTCAGATCAGACAACAGCTAGCCAACAACTGCACATTTCTACTAAATGACAGACTGCATAAGCCTTGTTTTACTGCATTACAACACACCGAAATGTGCGTTTGGAAATCTCCAAAATCTAAAGATGCTTCTATTTTTACACTCTTATTATACGCTATCATCTTGAATTGATTTTCTGAGTCACTGAGTTAAAATGAAACTCAGTACCTTACATTAGGAAGTACACAACACACCATCAACACAACCTCCAGAAAAAAACAACAGCTCATTTGTCGATGGTTTTTGATGACAAAAATCTAAATGGCTTAGCAAGTAAACATTTTGTTCCAAATTTGTTTCTTGTACTTTTCTGCTGTCTTCATACAGACGAAAAGAACAAGGCAGCTACATAACGGCCTGAACAAATAGTGGAAATATTTATATACATAAACTCTACACTACATTAACAACCAAGGGCTGCGCTAAGCGCCTTATATGCTTTATTGACTGGCTTGATTAGACAGGAATTAATTTTTACCAAGACGAAAGGTCTCAGCAGAGCGTCTTAGTGGTTTTCCTTTTAAAACTGTCGAGATTCTCCAGACGGCAATTTAGCGCTTTAGCTCTTAGCCTCGCTGTCTGAGATATAACTGAAGTCAGTCGCTGGAGACGCCAACATTAAAGCACAAGCCTTCCAGAGCGTCTGATTGGCTGTCGGTGTGCCAGCATGCAGATGAGGCCAGATGGCAGGAGGCCCCTGCAGATGCCTCGTCAGGTGAGCACCAGAATCCTCAATGAGGGAGGAAGACAGGTACCGGCTCAACCAACCTGACAGATCCAGGAGGGAAAGAACTTCTGTCAGGGAGGATATGGGGCGTCAGGACAATGCAATGCGTCTCCCTCAGTTTCACCTCATGGCAGAACTAACAGGGCATGACTGTGGGAGGTTTTTGTCAGAGGTCTCCTCACGGCCCTGAGAGCTGAGAATTCAACCCTGATGAGAAATTCTCTCTGTGGTTCCTCTCACCTAAAGTTCTCCTCAAAACAGCTTATGATACAGCAGCAGGTATTTATGGGGTCACAGATTACAGAGAAAATTGCTTTTCTTTCATCACTTTTTGGGTTCCTCACTAATGCAACCAAATATGAAATTGCATAGGGCTGCGATTACAGTAACAGCACTGATTCCAGTGTGTCTGCGTGCAACAACAGAGTAAAACTGTTCTTGGAATAAAGTACAGTAGATCCCAGCTGTTCAGAGTCCAGCTGTTTATGCCATACTGTCACCATGTAGATATGCAAAAATAACAGCCTTAACCACACTCCAACTCACATTAAAAAATCGTTTGCCAATGTTAGCCAACCGTCTATGGTGTAAATGAATAGTGAACGTAATTAGCCTGCGTTTAATGTATTTCTGTCTGTGATCTTGCAGTCGAGGGCACTGGATCTTCTGCTCCTGCTACTGATTTTGTCAGGACATTTTCATTATCTGCGATTATTTAACCAAAGGTGACTGGCCCTTCATCCAACGCCCCTGCAATTAATCGAAAAAACTTCAACAGGCATGGAGGCAGATCTCTTGATACAGCCGTCCCACACTCTGTCTTATCCAGCCGAGAAACTCTGAACCACAGACAATGATATAGTGACTGATCTTAAGATAAAGGTCACAGCGATCTGTATGGCAGCTGCGACCCCTTCTGTAAAACCTCACAGCTACAGCTCACAGCAGACAAATGCAGGGGCCACAGATTTCCTTTCCCCAAGCAAACAGACATGAGGGACACGTGTAAACGTTTATTAAAGATTCAGTAAATTTCAGCCAGACTGTACAAATGTTTTCATCAGCATAATGACTTCTTTGTTACTATCATTTAACTTGTCATCATTTCAAATCATACTATTATTAAATCACAAACACTAGAGGTCCAACATACAGTTCTTATATGTTTTTTGAAGGTTCCTTGTCACACCAATTACAAACATACTCTACACTAAACCGAGTCCCACCCAACAAATTTAGGTTGTTTAAAGGTTCCCTATTGTTTCTATTAAATAACATGGAATGTTACAGGAACATTTATATCATCATGTTTTTTAAATTTGATTCAGACATTTTAGAATTTATAGAACTTAAGAATAACGTTTCCAATGATAAAATATGATATATAACATTAAACAAACATTTTACTAATGTTACTTGATTACATCAGCCAACATGTATTCAACACGTCTCTTAACAGAACAGGAGAACTGGCTAGAAGATATCTTGTATAGTTACTGGTGTTTATATTAGGGTTCTGCAAGACCTCGCAGGCAAAGACCTCATCTTTGACATCACAAACAGGTTGCAAGAGTGCCTCCACTATTCACACGTTCAAGTGCCTCAGAGAATTTCATTTTCAGTCTGCGTTCCAATCGATTAGCTGTTTTTGGTTTGCCTACGAGATTGGCATATGCTAGTTTTTTGTGAACGGCATCCATCTCTGAGCAGCACAGAAAATTGAGCGAGTGACAAGTGTTACGGCCAGCCCTCGAGCGCAACACCGCTACCATTACATTTATGATGAGTACAGATGTACGGAATCGGATAGGAACAGTTGTGTATTTAATTATAATCCTATTTAATTCATTTTCAAGTACAACTCAAGTAAAACTGCACCTCAGCAAATCAACAAGCTAACTGGTTTTCCAGCGTCACGACTGATCTGATCAGGTTTAGAGAAATCTCTGTTTGTGTTCATTCTGTTTGTTTGTGTTAAAGTCACCAATTACAAAGAGAAAAAACCTATTCGATTGAATAGCTTGACTAACACTATGCTCAAAACACAACAATGGAAACGTACAAATTCTGTGACGTGGGGCAAAGTTCACAGTTTCTGAATCCTTTACTTTCCCTCACTGATCGAAAGAGAAAACTGAGCAATTATGGTCATTTGTGGGGGTCTATATGTTCTCATGAAACAGCCCACCTGTGCAAAATCAATGTTTCACAAGTACATTATTATGGATTCTTGCCACGGAAAATGTAAAGAAAAAGTGTCACATAACAAAAAAGGAAAGTAAGACAGTAACATATCAAAACTGCTATCCGTTCAAAGTTTTTTTGTTTACAAACTACTTACAACAGTTGCTTAGAATTTAAACTTGTCATCCACTTTCAATAAAAGCTCTTTAAATTACCTGCAATGTTATGTTTCAAACAGAGATGGCGGTAGAGAGACAATTACAGATAGACAAATATTGCAACAAAGTCCAAAATTAGCAATTAAAGCCCTGGGATTGTTCGCAAACATAAATAACTGTGTACGATGCTAGCTCACATTAAAGTAATCGTTCAGGAATATTTATGTCTATTCTTATATTTATGGACTTTGATACATTACGTGAGTGTTTACATCCAACTCCCTGCAAAGTGCTGATAGCTTTCTCAATAAAAGCCGTCTGAAGATTTCAAAACTGCCTTTAAAACATGCTTGAATGCCACAAAGACGCAACACTATCTGAGAGCTCTTTGCATGCTCTACTTCACAGACTCCCGGCCAATCAGTTCTTTCTCTTACCAGTCTTCACAGGATAGCTTTTAAAGAAGTTAAAATCATGTCTACTTTTAGACTCTGCCTTTGGCCATTTATTATAATGTAAATGTCACCAAAATGGTCTTATTCTGACATTTTATATTTTTCAGAAAAATGTTTCAGAAAGTTGCGAAAAGGTGTCTCTTAATATAAAAGTCTGAGTTTAAAGCTGTCTGCACTGTTATTGAACAGAAACTCGTTTGATGTTGCCCAGACTTTGGGAATAAATCCATTTAAAACGTGTTTTGACACTGAGCCGCTGAGGCATAACAAACACCTTTACCTGTTAAATTTTATGAAGAAAAACAACTTTTATAAGTCATCAAGGAACTGTTCACAACCAACCCAATAAAAAGCAATTTAAGCGTAAAAAATGCAACGTGTCTGACCGGACCGGTCATCTGCACACAGTAACCTTGAAAACACAGTGTAGAGATGAAAACAGCACAAAACTGACAGCAGTGAAGCGTCTAATGTTAACAACATCTTTAAATTCCTCCCGAAGCAGTTTTCACTATCACAGCACACAAATAAGTCCAGTCAGAGCACAATAACATTTCCCAGCATGTGCTGTTATCATTAAACATTATCAGCCAATACAAACACGCTGCACAGCTAAAGTACTGCGTTCTACAAATCACAGCATCCAGTCATCAATAATAAACATAATGACATCATTTACTGTTTAGCAATGTCTAACAAACTGTGTGTGTGTCCCTACCAGAGAACACAAATCTCCCATTATACATTTCTTGTAGAAGTGTAGAACATGTCCAGTTGGACAGTCAGTATTACACAGACCTGAACGCCAGAACTTATAGCCAGTTTTCCCTTGAGGGTTTGACAATGACAGATATTGACTCTGATACAGCTGAACTGAAACCTACATTCGGATGAAACTGTTTCCAGCTTTCTAATGGGCTGAGAGACTTCATTACAGTCTCAGGGAACAAAGGCCTTAGAGGAACACCCACACATGTGGTACATTAAATTCACCATAACCATTAATGCATAATAATATTATCTCAGGACAAAACCACCACGAGTCTGAAATAATGGTGAAACATCTATTTTAAAAGATTAATTTGCCATAGAACAGAATCAAAGCAGAAATGTTCAGCCTTTTAAGTCTCTGTTTTGACAAACTGAGCAAAGCTAATTGTAAAACCGCATATGTCATTTAGTAAATGAGTTACTTTAACACAAATATCATGTATATGTATATATAATGTGTTCTTATATTCCCTAATAGGCTAAAAATCACATCTGTTCATAGTCCTCAAAGGTGAACTTTCATGATTAATATTCATAATCATAACATTGCATTAAAATATTAACCTCTAGTTTGTAAAATATGGATGCTGTTGTAATTGCTAATCAGTTAATAGGATTTTCCCTGTGTCCTCAAATACACTTTGTACAATAAGTATCAACTGATGTATCTGTAATGTGTTCTTATAAAAACGCAATCCCACAATCCACCATCGCAAAACGCTGAAACACAACAAACTGTAAAAATGAACAGTTTTGCCAAAAAAACAAAGAGAAAACAAAACAAAAAACAAAAAAACAACGAGTTTGTGAACGTTTATATAAAACTCCGCCTCACCGCGTCACGCACACCTGCGAAGACCGGAAGTGCTGACGTATAAAGTAAACAAGTGCATTTACCTGTCAGCGAGTCGTGCAAACATTGCTGGGCATTAATCCTTTTAAAACCTTTTAAAGCTTGTAGACGTGAACGTTTACTGGACTTTTACTGTCGAGGTTCGGCCATGTTCGTAACAGGTGCTGGACCCGCCCGAACTTTAACGCCATTGGTTGGGCGGGAAAATCATGGACGTGTGGAGATACGTTGTCGCTCAAAATATGACATTTTAAAGACATTTGTAAGTTGTTTTGCTTTGTTCGTTGTAAACAGGATGGTAATATTCACGATGTTTTACTTTGTACCGTGTTTAATTTCTCCAGTGTTCCGGCATACGCGGCAACAGAAGCCCCGCCCTCTAAACGACGCCGTTGACGCTATTGGTTGGGGCAAGTGGTGGGCGTGGCGGACCGGACAGGTGTCTTGTGAGAAACGCAGGTAAGTCAAATCTCAGCTTCTCACTCATCAATGTGGTTTTTTTCAACTCTGTTATGTCTCATGCTGTTCATGTGTCTTACTAACGTGTAAATAATCAGGTTATAGTTATATAATAATATTATATGCCATATAGAGCGTTTTTAAAAAGTGCATCTTTCAAAGTCTAAGCTTGGAAAGGTCAGAGTCATACATTTTCTGCTTTCTTCGAAATCAGAAACCACTGAGGCTAACCAGTAAATTCAGCATCCAGTCCCAGTGCAGAATCCTCATTTATAACAGAATTTTAATGCCCTTAGAAATACTAAATGTGGGCCAAAGCTGAGCAACTTGTTTTTAAGGTCACATATTTGTGTTGTTGTTCAACTTTCTATTTTAATACTTGGTAGCTTTGTTGACTATTAACAAATAAGACATGGTGAGAAAAGGTGGAGACAATTTTGGTCCATGTTACTAGTTTATTTGAACCATTAGTTTGTTAGAGTCGTAAGAGTTTAAGTTTTATGGTTCTAGTGTTTTTGAAGTTCCAGTCATTTTAAATCAGGTCATGTTTTTAAGCGCATACAGCCTCCACAAACTTACTGCCCTCAAAAAGTGTTCGCATCAAATCCTGCATAGACTGTTTGGCTGTTTTGGGTTTCCACAACAATGGATAATGAAACCAGCATTGCCATGGCAACAGTGACAGTACTGGAGCTGTACTGGGATGTGGAGCTGTACTGGGGTTTGTTTACACATGGGTAAGACAGGGTTGGAGGGCTGTTGACATGGACACAGGTCTTATATGATAAATGTCACAGGTGGTAGTTGCACTAATAATGGTTCGACACAGAACGGACCATCAGGCTTTTCCAGGAAGGGTATTGATTTTTTTGTGTGAAGCTGTTGGTTAAAATGGTGGATCAACAGCAGAAGACAATGACAGGCTCAAGCTCTAATGAGATCAGGGTGTAGACAGGAAGTGATGCGTATACAGGATGTGATGACGTAGGCTGGGCGTGAGATAACGCTCATGTAGCTGAACAGTGATGTTTAGGAAGAAGTTAAGATGAGACTAAGTGAAGGGCAGAGACAGCAGGATGGATGTTTACCGCAGGATTGCTCAGTGTCTCTGGTTCTGTATCAGGTTCTGTATCAGTGGGCTGCCGTGTTTGAGCATCTAAATAACAAACTGTGGGGGTTTGGAGGAGCTACTGTCTAATCAAGCTACTGAAGTTCCTGGAGGGCGAGAGTAAATATTAAACATTTGGCTGATTTCATTTGGTGGAAAACAAAAAAGTGATACAGAGAACTTCCATAGATAAAAATATGTTTTGCACATTTGTCAGAGAGCTGAAATGCCCTCAGTAGCAAACAACCATTACAGAGTCTTTTCTATTGCAAAATGATGCATAAACGATATGAAAATACAGGCTAGGCTTATACAGTGAACATTTAATAAATGTTACAAAATGTTTGAATGCTGTTTTTATTACCAAGCAATGAAAATACAATTGAAATATTTATCAATTAATGTAAATACAACATATAACAAACAAACTAGACATTTTAAATGTTCCTAGAACAATCAAATAGCATTTTAATGTTGTCATTTAATGTAAACTTTAGGAAAACATTCTTACAACCTAAAATTGTAATCAGGGTAGCTGTATTGTGGCTGCTTGTTTTTGCCCTCTCTGCATGTAATGTATATTCCCCGGAGAAACAGATATGCAAGAAAAGTGAAAAGTGTTTGTCAGACTGCTGTCACAATAGATTTGCTTGTGAATATTTGCTTTATCATCAGTCTGTGAGACTGACACTTTATTCTTGCCCTGTGTCTTTTGAATGTCAGGATATTGTGATTTATGTGTCTGCTGTACACAGGCATTGATCGGCACAGTTAAACCTGTGCTGTGGATCAAACTTCAGTTTGTTCAGCTGCAAGTTAGTAACATCAGTAACATAGTCAACATTGAGTCAGTAACATCCATCCATCCATCCATCCATCCATCCATCCATCTATCTATCTATCTATCTATCTATCTATCTATCAATCATCTATGTGTCTATCTTCCTGTCTGTCTATCTATCTAGCCAGGTAGCTATCTACCTAAAAAGTGCAAAAACAGTCAATTTGAAGTGATCTGGCAGGACTTATGTGCACTGGATCCAATGTTTAAATCCATGAAGAGGCAGGTGGTCTTTAACGCTGTGGTCTGATGGTCTGGAGGTCTGATGGTCTGGAGGTCAGATGGTCTGGTGGTCTGGAGGTCTGAAATGAAAATGAAATGAAAGTTATGGCAGGAGAGGTCAAGGCAATTTTATATAGATAACTAAATATTCATCAGTTTGACCCTAAAGCATGCAGTGATTAATTACATCCCAGATGTGATGTGAATTTAAATACAGTTTCATAACCATGAACTCACTGAGCTGAGACATCCAAAATGAGCAATTTGTGCTTAATGCACAAAATATGCGGCGTGTGCAGGACAGCTTTCGGCCTGCCGGGTCACTCTGCTCCTGATAGCAGAATGTCCTTCCAATTTTCGATGCATGGGGCGCATTCACTGACTATTGACTGTGACTTATCCACTAACCAACAGCAATGCACTTTAAATGGGCTCATAATGTGCTTTAAATAGTGTTGTGCTCTTAATAAACTTACTGCTGGTTTTATGTTAATTAGAGCTACTGTAGTTCGCATGTATTTAGTGAAGTAAAACACAGGTCAGCAGAAAGCAGATGTTTTATTTAAATAGAGATATTTGTGTAAATTTTGCATTATGTATTAAGTAATGAAACAGACACAGTATAGTCAAGTTGAATATTTAGTTTCTTATAAGTTTCTGTAACGTAAAGAAAGGATGGCCAATATTTAAGTTAGTCAATTCTCACTTCTATATAGTGCTTTTTGAATACATATTGCTGCAAAGCAGTTTACAGAAGATGTAGGAAAGTTTTATAAAGAGTTATAATGTCATTGCTCGCATGCAAATGTTTTAGGTCTGTGCAAGGATATGATTAATACATCTCAAATCTGCATGAATGCAGAGAAAAACCCATTTGACTGTTTAACACCATCTGTATTATAACGCTATAGACAGACCCAGTTTTGTTGCACCAAACTTCGTGCGCGAACAGAACCGAACCGAACAACAAAGTGAATGCAGGAAATTACATTCATACATCATAATGACAAACTGTGAATATTCATCACTGTGAATAATGTTGTACAGCATCTTTGAGAAGCAGGTGAAGAGAGGAGCCGGCGGCCAGGGGAGATTTATTCCTGCGTGCCTGGTGCGGTTTGGAAACTCCAGTGTTTTCCTCTCTTTCCAAATCAATTAGCAGATCAAAAGACTAACTCAGTCCTGGAGGATCTGATATTCCCGGGAAACTCATCCATTAAACACTGAAGCCGCTTATGTCGGTCGCATCTCCGGCGGTGCGCACCGGCTGCCCCCGTTAACCAGTCCGGTCACGTCGGTAGCGTTTGATGGATAGTCTTGTTAAGAGGGAGGTTTAGGTAATGATAATCCAATCAGATGCTTTTATCTACTGGAACTAATACTAATATAAGCTAAATTACAGCTCCAGCTGCTGATATGATTACATGTGCATATAACCATTTAACAATTTTAGGTTGTTAGAATGTTTCCCTAATGTTT
>JBAJNP010003155.1:28702-41725 GCA_036877545.1 Yasuhikotakia modesta | reverse complement strand
GTGCTTTGTTCTCCATTTTGAGGGACCGCCCCTCAAAATGGATATAAATGTGATGTATGTTAACTTTAGTTGGACTTGATGACTGCAGTGCCCGAGCAGCATGCTCTGATTTGATCTACAATAAAGACTACTGCTCAAGGAAATCCAAGTCTCCTGGTCTTTGCTGAAAAAAGTTTCTAACTGCACTATAAATGCTGAAAGGTATAAGTTAGAAGTTGTGTTGGATGTGTTTTGTACAAAAGACTTACAATGGAATGTATGTATGTATGTATGCATCCCTTTCTGAGAAGCAGCAGGTGGCGATGACAACGTAGTGCTTGGCCCATTATTGCTTCTTTCACACAGGTATATTTCATATGTACATTTTATATATACATATGTACATTTATATATACACAGGTATATATAAAATGTTTTCTGTCATTCTGACATGAAAAAACAGTGATGCCCTGGAATGAAGGTCTTTGTCTAAAACATTTCTTCAAAAACTGACACCTAAAAACTGAATATACATGTTAGATGACGCTTAGGCTTTTATTCTGAACAACTGAACTACAGTCATAATAAGTGTTACTAGAGTGCTTTTTTACAAGTGGAAAATCAGTTAGAAAAGAAGATAAAATGATAGTAAGTGTGGGTGCTGAATACGGTCCTGAAGGCAGCTTTGTTTTTTCTGTCTCTAATGGGGTTTACAGCGTTCTCTTATCTGTGTGTTTTTAACCGTGCTCTTTAAATGGCAGAATAAACAGAGGTCTTAACAGCAGCTGACAGAAACGCAGTGAGCTGAGGAAAGTGCAAAGTCAGAGGTTCACCAATAATGAACACTGCAAAGAGAGAAAGTCACACAACAGCCAAACTCAGACTCCTTCATATTACACTGCTGGGAGAGCAGACATAAAATGGCATCCCACTCCCTGAAAATCTGACTACAATGATATTTCAAGCAAAAGACTGCATACAGCTCTGTTGTGTGCTTTACACAGAGGTTGCATGACACTCTTTTGACCAGTTAGACATACTGTATACAAAATAGGGCATGTGGTCGATTGCAATTAAAACTGTGGAAAATGAATCCAGTTTATCAAAACTGGTGGACAATGACAATTTTGATGATTAATGTGTTTGACTGTGTTTTTGTTTTTCCATGGTAAAAGCCATACAAACCTACAAAACCACAAGATAAATTTATTAGGAAACATACTTAATACTAAGACGTACTACATTATGTTTTGAAAATATAAAAATGCAAAAACATTTTTGTGAGGGTTAGGTTTTGGGGTAGAGTGTGGATTTAATATATAGTTTGTACAGTACAAAAGTTATTTTGTCTATGGAAAGTCCTTACAAAGCATGGAAAACTTACTGTGTGTGTGTGTTTCCATACCTCTGGCAAGGTCCTGCTCTAAGAGCTGAATCTGCAGGTTAAAGATCTTCTCTTGCAAGTTGCATAAAGAGTTTTTGATCCTCTCTCTGCGTGTGACCATGTAGCACAAGTTTCGGACCTGAAAGCAAACAGATCTATAGATGATGAAAAACGGATGACACCAAAACAACGTCCCATCATCTAGACACAGTTAATTAAACCTATATCCATAAAATTCAACTTACTATGAGCTTTTTTCAGCAGCTGTTCATTTTTTTAAATTATCAATTGACCATTTCTTTGAGCAATGCTTTACTTTTCTCTTTGTGATTGTACTGACTTAACATGCAAATTGTAGGGCTGTGCTATGGTAGGCTGTATAAGATTTGGGTTTAAAATTAGTAAGTGAAGGAAAGTGACATATTTGTCAGTTACAGTTGCCCATAGCCCATAAGTGAGGAGTGAACACACTGCAAGTCATGAACACACACATGGAGCAGTGGGCAGCTATCCCTGCAGCACCCAAGGAGCAATCACGGGTTAGGTGTCTTGCTCAAGGGCACTTTAGGTGCTACCTGCCGGTGCTGGAATCAAACCAGCAACTTACTGATTACAAGCTCCACTCCTTAACCAGTACACCACAACTGCCCCTTAGTAAGGGAATTGGTGAAAAATTAGGGAATCAGTAAAAATTAGTGAGGGAACTTGAAGCTGCGTCTAGTTTGGCACTATAGAGAATGCTTTTGGTGTGACTGGTGTTTAAATCTCATATCTAATCACACAAATGCAATTGGCCCATGGCAGTGCATGATATGCATCAAGGGCCCCTGCAAGTATATTAGGGCACCTGCAGAGTGTGTCATCAGGTTTTTTGTTTTCAGGAGTCATTTGTCTGTTGTTCTCCTGTCAAAGTGTATCTTAAATAACATGAGAAATAACGTGTGTCTCGATTAAAAAGCTTCACTGTCATCTGGTCATCTGTCTGGGTGAGCCTGGATAGAAGCCACAGATCTGATCTCGCTGTTGCTAAGGCTTATCTTGTGGAGCTCACTCTGCGAGGTGAGCAAAGGCTGGGGAGGCGAGATGGTGGGTGAGCTTTCCCAGCCTGCCTACCCCCGCATATGTGGAGCTGTTACAGGTCATGTTACACAGATGCGAGATGCCGGCGATTGCTCATTGCTGGCATGACAATCAATTGACAACCAACCTTTACCCGGTCATGACTGCAATGCTCCAGGAGAAAAGATCTTGCAGGGAGCTGTATTTCTCTTATTACAGATATTGGGAAACATTGGATAAGAGGTGTCCTGCCCCCCCACATACCAGGGTTCTGTCTGTTGTCTGTGTAAGCTCTACATAGCTCTACTTTATTATAGGAGGTCCTCAACCCCCACGAGAGCTTCGCCTTCCTGAGGCATCGGTCGAACATAGAGTGGGTCTTCAAGTTAGGAGGTCTCCCCCACTCCCCCACAGCTTTATTAGAGGCCAGTAGCTGCAGGCAGCTGTGGCTAATTTACTGCTGGCTCTGGGTCTAGGGCAGTGGTATAACACCCAGCGTCACGGGTCTTCCACTCTCCATGGAGCTCACTGGAGAGGACAGTGGTCTCAAGGGATGAAAACTTGTCATTGCTAGCTTCACTTGGGTAGAAAGTAGAGGGTGTTAGTTCCAGGGGATTGTAGCCAACCGTTCCTGTGTGCTC
Organism: Yasuhikotakia modesta; assembly: GCA_036877545.1. Lineage (NCBI taxonomy): Eukaryota > Metazoa > Chordata > Actinopteri > Cypriniformes > Botiidae > Yasuhikotakia > Yasuhikotakia modesta. Next base: position 38,662 of record JBAJNP010003155.1, on the reverse strand, counting down.
TTATTTGTACATCGGCAGGTCCTCTGGCCTCCCTAGAGCAGGATGCGAGAAGAGTTGAACTGTGTTCCCCCCTGGAGCTCTAGCCTTGCAGCTGGCCCAGTGGCATGCTGGACGGTGTGCACCTGATGCAAGCACTGCCATGAATCAATTGCATTTACATAATTAGATATAAGATTCAGATACCAGTGACAACGAACCAGTGACAACGAAATTTGACATCATCAATAATAACTCCAAAAAAGCCTCCAAAACAGCTTTTCATTTCATCTGACAACACAAAGCCCTTTTATTATGCAATTAACTGAAAAAACAATTGTTTGATGCAGGTCTTGCTGTGAATGCCATTTTGTTTGCGGCTTCACACTTGTGTCCGGCCTTCTGCATATGTCTGCTCTATGTGTTTGTGTTTGGGCAGCAGCACCCTAATGCAACAGAGAGCAGATTGGAGTGTTCTGTGCACTGATGCTCCCCTGAGGCAGCTACTGTGTGGACCTCGGCCAGCCTGATAATTAACAGCCAAATACTAACACACACACTCACTTGCATATGTGGTTTATGAGGACTTTCCATAAGCGTAATGAGTTTTATATTGAGCTAATCAAACTTTTTTGGCCATTTGGTTTTTGGATTGAAAAACAAAAACCATGTTTACAGTGTTATACACATCATTATACACATTCACAAATACTTATATACACAAACACACATGCACATATGGACAAAAGAAACAGAAATCATGATGAGGTGGGGGACCAGACATATAGTTTAATTACTTTGTGTGTGAGAGCACAATAAGTAAACCACATTTTTAACTTCCTAAAGTGATAGCTCATCTAAAAAATACTTTTATTATTTACCTTATGTCTTGGACACAAAATCACTAAAACATTTTAAGATTTTAGTATGTATCATAAGTATGTTCGGGGAAACATAAGAAATGCTGGAAACATGCTGGAGATACTCACCCTCTCCAGATCCTGCCGTAAATGAGTGAAGAGCTTCAGGCGGCGATAGAGAACATCCTGCTCTTGCTGAGCCAAATTGTCCACCTCGTCTTGCTTCATTTCCACCAGTGGCTGGTTAAGGTTGGCCTTTCTTCTCAGTTTCCAGTACTGGTAAAGAAAGTCCACATGGGCATCCGGCAGGCAGAGGCTTTCAGCAACATCCTTGGGGTCCACTAATTTGTAAAACTCATCTTCAAGCTCCTGCAGCTTCTGCTTGCGATGACTGGCTTTTTCTCGTTCTGCCTGGTCCTGCTTTGGACGGTCTGAAAATGTTCCTGACATATCTGCCCCTGTATGCCGTGATTCGGGTCTATCAGAAATCCCAGCACTGATGTTTAACTTTGGGCCACTACTGTGCTCTAGACAGTAAGATTTAAAGCGCACTTCGTCGTTTTCTGCCAAAGTGGTGCACATCTCTAATCCATGGTCAAATGCACAGGTCACGTGGAAGGCGATGATGCAAGATGGCATGGAGCACTGTGCCAAATTAAACAGACAATAGATCAGAAGGTTAGGACCAAGACTATGCTCAGGTTGTCAGCCTAAATACGATTTTGTGCATATCTGATTAGAATTAGATTTAAATGATTGTCCACACTGTATATCACTATTGTTCAGAGACAATATGTGTGTTCTCTGGCACTCCTCATATTCCGGAATAACTACATTAGTTTCTATGGCAATTGTGTTATGGTGGTATGTTTTTGAAACAAAAAATGGACAAAAAACAAAAAAAGGGGTTTGCAATGAGACAAGAAACAGCTGAATCTCTAAAGAAATAGAGACGGAAACACTTGAGGCTGGAATGCACAACTTTATTCTGTGCTGCCATCACTGGCTGTAATTTCTGTGCAACCTGTACATGGACCACACAACCAATGTCTGACATGGTGTGGGACTATGACATAAGCAAATCGTTTTGCAAATTAATCAGAGCGGTCACACTGAGACAAGCTTTTTAAAAATGTGACTGAAATAAGATTTCAAACCAGACTGAAATGAAGCTTCATGCAGATTTGTAAAAATGTGATTGTGTTTCACACTTGCTAAATGTGATCAGATTCCAATCTGATATGTGCAAAAGTCCGATTTTGACTGACAGTACGATCATAATCAAGAGGTGTTAGAAATACCCAACTCTGTTTCTTCCATTATTTGTGGGATTTCAGAGCAATGAAAGTGCAGAGAACAGCACTTTCTGTCATCTCTCTCACCTGAATACATGTGCCCGTGTGTTCACGACACAGACTACAAGACAATGCCCATCTACTTGCTGGAATATGAGAGACTTTTGTGATGGGTTCCATCTTCTCAGGGCAGCCAATACTCACCTTCAGTGACACAAACATAAGAACAATTCAAAGGTTTGACACGCATGGTAGTTCTGTTTCAAAAAGCGATTGAATAAGTGACGAGTTCAAATTGTGCCCAACATTCAACAAGTTAACTGTAAAGTAACAGAATATACATATATGTAATATATCTACAATAGCATGTGTAAAATTTCATTTTGTTATATTTTTTCGTATCAGCGTATTTCTTGTTAAACTGAAAAACTGACAGCAATAACTTATTCATTTTTTCTAAACACTCTCAGCCTATTGGGGTCTGAATTCAATAAAAGACTAAGTCATAAAACTGATGTACCAGCTCAGCTCATGTGCTGTGATGAATTTATTCATTTGTTGCTGCTCAGCTCTATAAAAGATTTCTCTCTGCCTTTTCACTCAGATGTGTGGCTTTCCAATCCCTCCTCATTCTGTTATTGTTACTGCCTCTCTCTTCATTTGAGTAAATGTTATTGGAGGCATTTGACCAAGCTTTTGCTGTCAATTTTTTCTTTGTCCTTCTTTGAATTAAATATTCAGCAGCCTTTTGCATGTCAAACAGTTAATGTGGCTTCAGTCTTCCCCTCTATCTGACCACTCAAATGCCCACATGACATGACAGACTCTGAGGAAACATTTCAATAAGAGAAACATTTCAAAAACATCTTCCAGATGGATAAATGTCAATGTCACTTCATATAAAGCAGCTGTAAATGAATGTGAAAAACTAAAAAGATTCATTTAGATTTCCAGATTCACACTTTACTTTTAATAGCCTGTTGCATCTTTTTCACAAATGTGTTAAATATGTGAAGCTAAATACATTAAACACCACATCTTCCAATTCAGTCAGAAATGAATTAAATTCACCAAGGGGCTCCAGAAACAACAACCAACAAATTTCATTTGCAGTTAATACACTAAGGCACAGAGAACTGTAGTGTACAGTATACAGTAGTGAGAAGGCTCAAAAATATATTTGAAAAATAAATTAACTGCTACATACAAGGTTAAATGTTAAATGTTTGATGTGTTTAATGTCATAATCTTATGACTTGTTTGTCATGCCAGCTGCCTCAAAAATGGTAAATGTGTGCATGCAAACATGCGTAATTTCATTTAAAAAACAAATAGTTGACTGTTAAATTGTGCTTAACAGTGAACAGTATTAAACCGAAATGCTGTTTTAGATGCTGAGGGGTTAATACGTATCTATATAAATTATAATATAATGCATTAAACAGTCCTGAAGTGTGTGAAGCCGATAACATCTGTTCTCTGTATGTATTCAATAACATATGAATAATGTTTCTGTATTTTGTGTATATCACAAATACTTTTAATATGTGAACATTTTACAAACATTTTTTGACAACATATTTTCTTCCAACCTTAGACTGCTTGTTTTTGCTTTATCTTACCAGCATTTAAAATTCGGCTTAAATGATTTTCGTTTTGTCACGTTCACCAGTGTCATACAGAGCTCTATGTATAGGTCTTTATTGTGAAGCAATACATAATAAAACTTTTAATCAAAATCATAATATTGGAATTTAAATCATGCCTTTGACTTGCATGTTGTTGCAGCGGTAAAGTTATTGTCAAAGTGTTTATTTAAACATGTAGATGACAATTTAAAACACATTTTGGTACATTTCAATATGGACTATGAAATCCCTGCAACGTAATGGACAATTGTTTTACACATGTAGTCAAAGTCTTAAAGTGTTGATCCCCAGTAATTGCTGCCTACAGTTAAATTATTATTATTCTTTTTCTGGGCTTTAAAAACCGTAAGTCACAGGGAGACCAAATTTGGTGGGTTGGTCGGAAATCTGTATCTTCTGATACAGATACATGTACACTGAATGAAAATTTTGTCCTAAATTTTCCATTGAAACAAAAAGTCTTTTACAAATTGGTAAACCTTTTTTTGGTGCAAGTGTTAACATATTACATCATTTTGCACAAAAGTTTTACTTTTAATTTATTGTTTTTTCGTAAATTTGTAAAAATTTGGCCACATTTTTGTTTTGTTTTACATTTTTACACTAAAACACTTTTGTTTTGCAAAATGTTTAGTAATACCTTTTTCCACAGTTTTCCTTTTTTGAAGAAATGACTATTTCAAACTTATATTAGTTTTCGAAGAAAGTTTTGCATGCTTATGTATGTGGGGTGTGTGTGTGTGTGTGTGTACAAAAGCCCTGTCCGTCAGGTTGTGTTGGTGTTTTAGGTATAGCAGTTGCAAGTACTTCAAGTGCTGTTTGCATTTGTGTATGATGTGTGTATGATGCGAAGCGGCAGTGCTGCTTGAAGCAGGAGGGCTGAATGTCTGACTGAATGTGAGTGACATGCGTCACCGAAACAACAGTGCAAAACAAACTGTTATTATGAGACGTGTCAAAAGATTTTCAGGTTAAGTTTAAAACTGCAGCAGGACAAATTAGACTACTACTGCCACTAAAGTTTAGGTGATAAATGTGAAACAATTCTGTGACTGCACAGTTAATTGTAATTATTAATAAATGACACAATTAATTAAAAGTTACTTATTATGATTACTAATTATTAAGACTAAAATGAATTTACTAAAGAATTTATGATGGTGGGTGCAACAATTAAGTAATCATTCAAATGTGTGATTACATCTGTTTCAGAGGTTTCTGTGCATTAATGCAGCGACAAATCAAAAGTCCTAAAATAGAACTTCTCTAGTTCTAACTTTTATTTTACAGTCAATTAGTTAAGCACAAGTTTTGTATTACAGCACTGATACAGACATTTATTGTGTTTTTACAATGGTTATGTTTCTAGTTTACAACTGAATTGCTGCTGTCTGTGCACCGCAAATACCAAATATTTTCAGCAGTTCAGCAAGTTTATTTGCTAAAACCCTCTAACATTTTGAGACTACACAAGATGCTTTTTTAATTTTCAAGTAAGTGTTTTAAAAACAGTTTTCAGCTTTTTTTGCAAGTTATGTTTTACAATACTTCAGTGTATCAATGCAATCGTAATTAGTCATTGCAATTACAATGTCAAGGGAAATAATAAAAAATTATAATTGTTGTCAAGGAGAAAAGATCTTACAGTGAAATTAAACACTTCAGCTTCACCTGAGCAGAAACAGCAATAACCATTTAGGAAATGGGCTTGTTTCTGCCAGTATGGAAGTGCAAAGAAAGTAAATAAGTTTTGAATGTGGCAGCACGAGTAAGCATAAAACTATTGGCAACTGAGTTGTTTGCATCATCTACAAAATATATTTGATTACAATCGCAATTTGTAAGTAATTTCAAGAAAATGTGCCTAATATTACTACTCTCTATTTTCTATGCTTAGTTAAGTGATTTATTGTTAGAGACAGATTATACCTCCGGGATCCATAAGGCACAGCTGACATGGACCCATTTGGTTCCACTGCGGGTTGGTTTAAGGGCCCCTCCTCTCTTGGGACACAGCAAACATTTGGGCTGCACTCCAAGGGCACATGTCCGGCACAACCAGTTACCCTGTGGCACCTTTAAGATCCCATAACATGCCTTCAGAAAAGCAAAATTGTTAGTCATCCCAACAGACAACAGTTTGTAGAGGTTTTGGTTGTGGAAGTTTGTTTTGGTTTGCCCCTCATTCATACCTGATGCACACAGACGTTGCACTTGTCACAGAAAACCATCTCGTTGCCGTCCTCACCCTCAGGCGAGCGGCACACGTCACACACCACGTCCTCATCGTACTCGATGCCCAGCCCTTCCTCCATCTCAATGGCCTGCTGCATGTTCTGCTGGCACCTGCTCTCCAGCTCCACCACAGCCTGCTCCATGGTGAGCTCATCCAGCTCTGGAAGTGCTGAAACAAACTCTTGTTTATTGGCTGCTGCCACTTTATTATTACAGTGAAGAGGAATTGTGAAAAAAGCTGATAATATTTTCTCTACAGTATCAGAAGTACAGACTCCAGGAGAAACACGACAATGTCATTGGATGCTAGTTGTAAATGCAAGTTATTTGTTTTTATTTTCTTCTTTTCTGTATAGATACTTTAAATAATATTTAGTTACGACAATATTTACTTTATAATATTGTTTTGTATTTGTTCTATTGCTTGTAATTGTTTTCCATAAAAAACTTTTCTGCATCCATTTGTTTGATTACAATAATCAATTTCCTACCCCATAAACAAAACTTCAAATAAATGCTTCAAATATCTTCAGATCTTACCTAGTTGTCTGAATTCAGCATTAACCAGTTCAAGCCAGGCCACATCTAGATCATCCAGATCATAGCGGCTCAACGGCTCAGTGAGACCCCTGGACTCTCTAAACCCAAACTCTGATTGGCCCCTCGTTTGGACAGGTGAAAAGAATGAAATCCGATTTACCTCTGGAAGTATCCTGAAAAAAATGACACATATACATCTGGATGACCACATTCCTAACTTTGAACAGAAAATTCATCCTACAAATTAAAGGGGTAATTTACCCAAAAGGTTCTTACATAATTTACTCTTATATAATTGCAAACTTGTATGACTTTATCTTCTGTGGAAAACAAAAGAAGATATTCTGAGAAAAGTCCCAGTGGTCTTGTTGTTCAAACAACAGTTCATGGGTTCCATGACACAGTATTGCAATGACACGAAGGTAAGTAAATAATGGAAGCTTTTTTATTTTTTGAAGAATTGTAAAAGACATTCTAATCTTTTGATTCTACAAATCAAGCTGGTTAAGAACAGAACATGTGGAGAGCATCAGCAGATGAGTGAAACGTCCAGATGTTACAGTGGTAACAAAAGCACTTTGATCAATCAGAGATGACCACAAACACAACAAGATACCTGCAGTTCACTGTAAAGTTCAATCTTTCGTGTGGTTCACTTTGATAATCAAATGGCATAAAACAGCTAAATACGAAGGGTGTAATATAAACATGGTCAATTTTTGTTCAGCATATGATAAATGTGTCAGTGAGTCAGTGTGTTCATCATCACATCAACAATAAGACTTCTTGATTTAAATGTCAATGAGAAGAACAGCATGATTTTCTTTTGTATCACTTGTTGTGTTTCCATAAATGTTTCCATAAATAACACAGAATGGGTCTATAATTAATAATACTATGTAAGAGGTACTACACTGCCACTCAAACGTTACATAATGTTACACTAACAGGCCAAACTGGATAAGATCCAGTAAGATCCCGCCCTTTATTCAGACCATTCTCCAGAGTCAAGCCTCCAACACATGACAGTGTACATAGTTGCAAATAAGCAAATAATGTAAATACGACTTGCAATAAATAATTGCATTTGAAAGTGAAAAGTGACATTAGGGTTGTCAGTTAGGGTTGCCCACCGAAATGTGACCTCTGCATTTAACCTATCCATCATGAGGAGTGAACACACACTGCAAGTCATGAACACACACCTGGAGCAGTGGGCAGCTATCCCTGCAGCACCCAGGGAGCAATCAGGGGTTAGGTGTCTTGCTCAAGGGCACTTTAGTTGCTACCTGCCGGTGCTGGAATTGAGCCAGCAACTTACTGATTACAAGCCTGACTCTTTAACCACTAGACCATCTTATAAAAGCAACCCATTGGAACCCCATAAAGAATGAAAGGAGAACATGTATGTGTTGTTAAGCTCAGCCTCACCTGACCACAGGTTCAGGGATAGCCTCTACATTGGCTGGCACCTGAACACCTTTCTCCCACTCCTGCCTCCAGGGGTCTGACAGGAAATAAAACTCATCTGAGCCGAGCTGTGCTGAGTCAGGCAACTTCATGGCTGTTATAAAGTCAGTCCGAAACACCTGAAAGAACACAACATTTCTAACAGTTTTCTGTTTGCCCAGTCAAGCTTCACATGTATAAAGACAATGGAACATTATGCATTTTTTTCCAGAAGCAACAGATGACCTTTGGACAACATACCCAACAAATGTTTGCTATGTTTTAACAATAGTATTCAGCAGTGGTCAACCAATATGTGGTTTTCAATTTTATTTTTCTGTGGTTATGTGGTTTTTAATTTATAATTTCTAAAATTATTTAGATAACACAATGGTACATATAATGCCTACATACAGGTGACTAACAGCCATTTTAAATGTGAGCATATAAATAAAATAATAAGGTCACCACTGCATGTGCTGTGAGTTTAATGTGCAGTGCATGTCAGTTACGCTGTTTTGCATTTGCAAAACTCCCAGTATCTGTATTAGACAAATAACTATAACGTTTCACTCAATTTGTAAGTAGTTGTCATAGATATTTCAGGGTCTTATTGTAGTTTTCTGCCAAAATATCCTTTCTCTATCCTTTCAAGTGAAGAAATTAAGTACTTAAGTTAAATTACTTTGTGAAGTGACAATTAATTAATATATGATAATACATTTAATTATTGCATTAAGTTATTAATGTTAATCTCCCATATTACATTGTAATATTTAAATTAGAAGTTATTACATTTAAATTATTACAACAAAATATTTTTTTTTAGAAAATTAAAAATTTACTAATTAACTATATTGCGGTTAAAAATAAGCAAAGCAGATTGCAGTTGTTTAACTCAAGAAACATGCCACAAGAAATCTAAAGATGAAATGATTTTACACGATTTTACACATCATTTTTCATGTCTTTGGACCAATAGGCTGTGCTGTGATGAACCTGTGCATGAACCCGCTGCTCATCCCTGTGAGGACACCAAACTTGTTTTAAGTCAATACATCAGACAAAGATGTCTCATGTGCATTGTTAAACGCTCGCTGTAAAAGTCATATAAAATTCTGTATACAAGAATGTTAAAAAGTATATTATTTTTAAATATAATTATTATGCACATATGCCCCTTGCACATTCAGAGATTGCATTAATCTACTGTGAATAGACTATGCAGAACCAATTCAGAGAGAAGTGAAGGGTCTGAATGTTTGTGTACAGTCTGAGAGATGACTTTCTTGAGACAAAATTTCTTATTTCTGTATACTTATTATTTAGTCATTTTTATACATTCAGTTTATCAGTTTGCATACATTTACTTTCCTATGTTTATTTAATACTACCTATTATTTATATTATTTTCTTTCACATTACTTTTCTTACTGCTTAATCTCTCCATTGCAATGGTCTTTCCAATGGTCTCCATTGCAAGGTTTCCAATAGCATCATGGGACAAGTTTGTAAAGCAGTAATTTTCCACCGTTTCTGATACAATACCACTACTAGACAGAGTCAAACAAAACATAAACACAACTAGTTATTTAATAAAGTCTCCTTGTTTTTGTCACAAAATGCTCGTTCTGCAGAGAGACGGGAGGTGGACCCAAATGCAGGGTTTTCTTACTTTTATTATAGGGTCGAGGCATATTCCAAAGCAGGCGGACAGGTAATCACAGGGGCAATCCAAAAACTCAACAATCCAAAACAAGGCAGGGGTCGAGGCAGGAAGCACAACATCAAAAACCAGTAAACAGTCCAAAGTCCAACAACCACAAAGAACCAAAAAAAAAACACAAGGAATACAGGAACACAGAAAACCATGAAGAACCAAAGAGAACAAGGGCAAAACAAGCAAGGAAGCAGAGGGAGCAGACAGACAGTCACAGGGCTATCCAGGTGTTACGT